>JAODAL010021102.1:0-67823 GCA_025379985.1 Phyllomedusa bahiana | reverse complement strand
GACATCAAAAGGAAGCCCACCCCAAAATTGACTCACACAAGAACATCTAACCCCCAAAACACATGACATCCCCCCAAGAACACCCTTAACCCCCCCACATGAATACCCCAAACATTCTCTAACCACACCAAAACACATGACATCACACCAAGACACGCCTCTAACCTCGCCCAACACACATACAACTTTTCAGATAGCCAAAAAGGGAGACATTTTCAGGATTGCATTGTATCCAATGATGAAATATTAAGTAAGTTGTTATGTAATATACAGCGAGGAAGCAACCAGATACTTTGTAAAGTCAGTTTATTGACGCAAATCTATTTCCCAAATGAAAAAGAGGGACATTTATAGAGCTAAGAGGGAGAAACAAGGGTTGCAAATAGGGACTGTCCCTCCAAAATAGGAACACTTGGGAGTTATGCTTATGTACACAGGCTGTCTGTGAAACTAACCCTTGAGAGTGGGAATATATGAGGCTCAAAATGGTGACTGTGCGTGATACAAGGGGCGACACATATGAACGGGGCTGCATTATTTTTTGACGTGTTTTGAGCCAAACAAACTGTCATAGCCCTGTGCTATAGATGTATGAACAGTCGTACACCAAAACTTGGTGCAATTTATGCCAAGTCATACCATGTACCAGAAATGCGTTAAAGTTTGGCACAAAACTGTCGCACAAATTTATACTGGTTTTAAAGTGGCATAGCTGAGACTAATCTTGCCGCATACACTCTATGCACCAATGATTGGCACATAGATTGTGAGATACTTTCATACACAGGGCCAATACAACTAACTGCAGCACCAAAATCCCTTTAACACGCTGATTGGAAGAGACCAAGTTAGACTTCCACCGATCTAATGTTAATGGTGTATCCTGAGGGTGAGCCAACAATTAGATTAAGTTGAATAACCCCTTAACATAATAAACAGCCTCAACCAAGAGAGAAATTCAACAGTTAACAGGGTTTTCTCACCATGCAGTTTCACAGTCACAACCAGCTTTTCTTCCACGCTGCCTCTGGAAGGCTGTGGGTGGTTTTATATAAGTGATTAGCATATTAAGCTTCTCTGTCACTAGCTGAGACTCAGCAAAGACATAAGTGCAGCAGATTTGATCTTCAGTAAACAAAGCTACAAGTGCTCTGAGGAGTGAAAACAATTGCTTATCTGTAAACAAAAGCTAATCTTGTTAGAGATAATAAATCTGATGGGAGAGTGAGCTCCGTCCATGGTGACGTCACTCTCTGCACTAATCAAATAGCAGAGATATGGACCTAACCAGAGAAATCTTTATGTACTCAGAGCAGATAAAATCTCTATTATCTCATGACCAAGGTAAAATTAAAAAAACTAATGTATTTGGAAAACGTCTTCAATAACCTGTCCCCACATGTTGAAGCTTATCTTTGTAATGAGACAACCCCTTTAATGATCAGTAGCTGATACAAACCCATCCCCCTTTCTCACAACCTTTAATGGGGGTTTACCCTAATGACAAGCATCAAAAATCACACAATCAGATCATTGGTGCTCACCGGAAGCATGATGTCTCCCTGGAACAGGTCCTGGTCTATAAGTGGAGTAGAAAATAAGACACAATCCACAATCAGACTGGTAATAATCACAGGACATAAAAGCAGCATATATCACATACACACAATGCACTGCAGACTTGTAAATAAGTGTAAATTACTTACTTAAAGGGATTTCCCATCAGTCTGTTCCACACATCCTGCTCTTCACAGCCACCATTAGGATCCCACTTCCTGTTCAGGGTGTGAGTGGTTCTATAGCTTCAAGCTCCCACTTCCTGGTCAGGCTGTGGGCAGTTCTATAACTTCAGGCTCCCACCTCCTGTTCAGGCTGTGGGTGGTTCTACAGCTTCTGGATCCCACTTTCTGCTCAGGCTGTGGGCGGTTCTACAGCTTCAGGCTCCCACTTCCTTTCAGTCTGTGGGCGGTTCTACAGCTTCAGGCTCCCCCTTCCTGTTCAGGCTGTGGGCGGTTCTACAACTTCAGGCTTCCACTTACTGTTCAGGCTGCGGGTAGTACTACAGCTCCAGGCTCCTACTACCTCTTTAGGCTGTGGGAGGTTCTACAGCAGTGACTGACATTTCAGCTCTGCTATTCCTAGCTGACCCTGTTAGAGGGACTTTGGTGATGAAGGGGTTTTAATGGCAAGACACAAAGCTACAGAGCTCTAAAGGAGTAAAATTTGTCAGTAAAAAACATAAAAAAGCTCAGGTGCTGCTGATAAGACATAGCAGGAAATGATATCACCATCCCAGCCATGACTTCTAGAGCAGGGAAAGATGATTAGTAACTAGGGGCACTTTTATACACAAGCAGGAGATAAGAACTGCTCTAAATCTGAAAGAAAGCAAAATCAGAACAGCAATGTATCTGGTAATAGTCATTATTAACCTTTTCCTCCATGTTTAAAGCTAATCCATGTGGTAAGGATACCCCTTTATGGATGCCAAGGATTTTGTATTTGTGCTTCTCAGCACATCCAATATTTTTTCAACTGTTTGAGGGTTTTTTTATTTTTAAAGCACCATTTAGGTAAATATAACTTTGCACAGCTGTTTCAAAAAGCTATTTTTGTTTTTTTTATGATTAAGGCTATGGAAATCCCCATTAAATCTGCAGCAGGAAATCCACAAGGGGTGTGGCTTTAACCAGAGGGCCGTGGCTTCGTGTATGACGCTGTGTGCCAAAAAAAAACAACTTTGCACAATAAGTGGCACAAGATGAGCCAACTAATAGAAAGTGTAAACTTAAGAGGAAACATATAAAGTGAATTATTCCAGTATTCAAAGGCAGCATTTGCTCAAGAACTTTTGAATTGTTGTACTGTTTTATGCTGAGATCGGCAATGTTTTAAAAACTGAATGGAGCTTCAAAATAAGGGACTGCTGGACAAATGTATTAAAATTAGCACCAAAAAGTGGTGCAAATTAAAGGGAATGTGTCATCAAAAATGACTTATTGTGTAACTCACATTTTTATGTTCAACACATTTTTTTAAGAATTTTTGGTTGTTATTTTTTATTTATTTTCCAGATCACTTTCAATATGTTTTAATAATTTTTAAGTCCTGCAGTTTTCACTTTGGCCACTAAGCCTAATACCTGTCTGACACTTCCTGTTCTGTACAGAAAAATTCTCAGTTGTCTGCTCATTATCAGCACAAAGAGGGTCAAACTGAAAGGAGACACCATTGTGAATAGATAACAACGGATCCACCAGTCACAAGAGGAGATAGTCACAGTTCCCCCTTTCACCTCCCTGCACGGTGACTTCTTCCCAGGTCACAGAGCATGACTAGAAAACTCTCCTATAGAAGTTAATGGGACTGAGTCAGTCTTAAAGGGGTTTAGCCACGATCTCATTTCATACCTCCTGTATCCAGCTCTTCAATGTGCCCAGAAGGGGGCGTGTGTGATTTGTTTGAACTGCATATCATGTGACCCAGCAGGATGACAGCACCAAGCCTTTCCTCTCTCTAGTCAAAGAAAGGTCTGTTTCTGTACAGCATTGTGAGTAGCTAAGAGGTAAAGATTTTGCCTCCAGGCACAAGAGTCCTAGGTTCAAATCCCTGCAGGAACCAAACCTGTTTTTTTTTTCTCTTTATCAATGCACAGAACTGATTGAGGTTTCTTTTTTATTTATTTGCACTGTTTGACGAATTACTAAGAAGCACAGAGGACTGCAGTGGAGTGACAGCACCTGGGGTTTGAAAACTCAGTAGCTGCCTGAGATGAGAGGTGATGTGTGAGCATGTGCGACCAGGACTGAGGAGCTCTCAACCCTGGTCGTATCCCCTGGAGACAAGCTGTAAACAATGGATCACTAAAGGAGCAGCTAAAACAGAAACGGTGCAGATTTTTTTAATAATAATGAATGGTGAAAATGTTTGTTATTTAATTTGTAAGCTTCCCACGTCAATTTTACTTCATGGCAAAACCCATTTAAGTCTCCTATGTGCATGAAGCTACTGTAAAGTATCTCTCTGACAGCTGTTAAAGCAGTGCAAACAAGGCCTAGTGGCCAAAGTGAAAACTGCAAGACAATAATTATTAAAAAAATATTGAAAGTGATATGAAAATTTAAAAAAACAACCAAAAATTCCTAAAAAAAGTGTTTAACATAAAAAGGGGACTTAAACAATGAGTCATTTTTTGATGGCACTTTCCCTTTAAAGGAGTTGTCTCCCCACAGGGTGTCAAAGAATGCAGGAGAGATATGCTCTGTCACTCCTGGTTCAGACTAATTTGCATAAGCTCCGTGCTAGTACAGCATAAGCTCCATGCTTTCAGATGCTAATTAGATTAGATTAGCTTCTCAAAAATACTCCCAGGAGTTCTTATCTGATCCCCAAACAAAAGCCCTAATTACAGAGTGTTTAAATTGAGATAAATCAAGCTTTTACTGTCTGGCAGCACAGTACACAGACTGACCCTGAAGACCTGAGTGATGACTCACTCTCTGATCTCTCATTTAACAAACAGCCCCAGGAGAGTTGTTTAAGGTCTGTTACTGAGGAACTGAATAGCCACAGAGGTAATAAATTCACTTGTATCTATTTAAGGAAAACAGAGGAACAATGCAAATATTTGAAAAATGTCTTTATTTTGTGTTCCCTACAATTTGAAAGCTATTCTTTGTAGCGAGACAACCCCTTTAAGTCATATGCGTGACTTAGATTTTTCTAAGCATGCATGCAGACATTGAAAGATATGCCAAATTTATTAAACCTTAATAAACTTTTCGCATTTTACTCCTGTGCACTTTTATTTCATATTAGTAATCTTTATTGGATAGACAGCATAACATACAGCTACAGTATTAAGAAAATAAGCACGTTAGTTTGGTAACATGAGCAAACATGAACATAAAAATGATATACATCAAGAAGAGGGAGCATATCACCTCAGGAGAACTATCATCATATTGCAGTCTATTTTGTACCTAATGCGCTTAATCCTCTGAAGAGTCAAACAGATACAAGCAGCAAAATCAATAACAAACATAAAACCAAGAAACCGGTGTCGACAGGGGGTCCGTCTCGTAGGTCAGTGGGAGCAAGTCAGGCTGTGTGATACAAATAGTACACGTAAGAAGCGAGGCAGTGAGTAAACTAGATAAGGAAACATTCCGGAGGCAACGGGTACCAAAGGCTATGGAATCGTTTATGCGCAAAGATATGACATATATTCCGGCGAGGCCGTGAAAGATATCCATTCCCCCCAGACCCTGTAATATCTCTCTGACATTTGAGCACTATCAGCTCTAA
This sequence comes from Phyllomedusa bahiana, assembly GCA_025379985.1. Classification (NCBI taxonomy): domain Eukaryota; kingdom Metazoa; phylum Chordata; class Amphibia; order Anura; family Hylidae; genus Phyllomedusa; species Phyllomedusa bahiana. Next base: position 62,516 of record JAODAL010021102.1, on the reverse strand, counting down.
GTTCCTCCATTCTCTGAAGGAAGAAGATTTCCTTTAACCAGTCAGATAAAGACGGAATGGCAGTACTGTTCCATCTACAGGTTATTAATATTTTGGCGGCAAGCAACAAAAAGATTATTAAGCTTCCTTTTAAGGAGTGGGTCGCCATGGGTATCATGGATAGAAGAAGGGTTTGGAGGTCATTCTGTAGTTTTATTCCAGTAATTTTTTTAATTAGTCCAATTACTTTGTCCCAAAAAATGTTGATCGCCGAGCATTGCCACCAGATATGGGACATTGTACCTATTGCTGAGTTGCATCTCCAGCAATTCGGTGGGACCAAGTGGTAGATATTACGTAGTAGTATAGGTACTCGGTACCACCGGGAGATTATTTTGAAGTTTAATTCCTGTAGCCGACAGGAGACTAGGGCCTTGTGAGACAGTATGTGCGCCTGATGCCGATCCTCCTCAGCGATTGTACAATGGAGTTCACGTTCCCAACTCTGTTGGTACGTGGGCGTGCCTTCAATTTGGTTCTGAAGTATCAGCGAATACAGTTGAGAGATAAGATGGGTAGGAGTGGTCTCCTGTACACATAATTGCTCAAAGACAGACAGGTTTCTATGAAGCCTCAGCTTTACTCTATTAAGCGCATAAAAGTGTTGAATTTGCATATGGTGCAACCATCCACTGGGAGAGTGGCCAAGAGCGGCGATGACTTCATCATAGGATTTCAAGGAGGGCCCAACAGAGATCTCGCGGAACGTCAGGTGTACCAAAGGTTTATTTTTGGAGACCGCGTGGTCATTATACACCTTAAAGGTTGGGTGTCCTCTAATCGGGGTTAGAGGGCCATCTGAAGAGAAGAGATTTGCATGATTGCCATAGGTCCTCCAAAGCAGAAGGGTGGTCTGGGTTACCAATGGCAATTCCATAATCTTTGCTTTAGGAAGATCTGAGGTGGCAACCCATGGGAAAGCAGCCAAAGGAGCTCCACAGAGCGATTCTTGTAGTCTAATCCATATTTTGTTCATCCGTTGGTGGAACCAATCTGATAGTCTGGATGCTGCGGAGTCAATATAAGAGGTCTTAATGTCTGGGAACGCTAGCCCCCCCCTTTGTTCTGGGTCGAATGAGAGTGTGTTTTGCTATTCTGGGATGTTTGCTGGCCCAGATGAATTTCCTCAGACACTTATCAAGTGAATCGAGGAAGACTCTGGGTAGCAAAATAGGTACTGTTTGGAACAAATATAATAGACGAGGCAGGATATTCATCTTTAAAATGTTGATCCGGCCAAGCCATGAAAAATCCCGTCTATCCCATTTAGATAGATCTGAGGTGATTGCTGCAAAAAGGGGGGCAAAATTAATGTAAAAAGTATGATGCAGGATTGCCGGAATGTTGACCCCAAGATATTTAAAGGATGTCTGTGTCCAGGAGAACGGAAAGTTTTGTCTCAAAAGGTCTACCATGCTGTCTCCCAGCCCCACACCCATCGCTATGCTTTTAGAGAGATTGACGCTAAAGTTGCTAAGGGCCCCATAAGAATTTAGGACCTTCATCACTGCTGGTAAGGAGATGAGTGGTTGAGTGAGGTACAGCAGGAGATCATCCGCGAAGGCGGAACATTTGTATTGTATGCCCTGAAGCTGGATCCCATTAATATCTGGATTACGCCTAATGGCCTGCAAGAGATGCTCCATAACCAGAACAAACAAGATAGGAGAGAGAGGGCATCCCTGTCTGGTTCCATTACTTATTCGAAAGGGCGCGGACAAGGAGCCGTTTACGCGAATTTGTGCATTAGGACACTGATAAAGGGCCCAGATTCGTTGAAGCATGATCGGCCCTAGACCCATCCCCACCACGGCAGACCTCAAAAACGTCCAGTCCACCCTGTCGAATGCTTTCTCCGCATCTAGAGAAAGCAGAACACACGGTGTTCTGGATAACTGCGCCTGGGGCAGAATAGAGAAAGTCTTCAGCGTGTTGTCACGTGACTCTCTCAGAGGAACAAAGCCTACCTGGTCAGGGTGTATGAGGTCCCCTATTAATGTGTTTAATCTAAGCGCGAGAAGTTTTGTGAATAACTTGGTGTCCACATTCAGAAGGGAGATGGGCCTGTAACTGGCACAGTGAAGAGGATCTTTTCCTTCTTTGGGTATCACCGTAATAAAGGCTTTAAGAGATGTGGGTGGAAAGGGCATTTCTGTTGAGATTGAATTGAAGGACTCTCCGAGAGAAGGAGCCAGATCCGACATCAGGGACTTAGAAAATTTGGCAGTAAAGCCATCCGGACCAGGGCTTTTCCCAGCCGGCATATGGCTAATAGCTTGGGTGAGTTCCTCAATGGAGAAAGGCCGATCCAGATCCTTCAATCTGTCTGAAGAGATCTTAGGTAGTGCCGTTTCACAAAGGAATTGTTCTAGAGCGGGCAGACGTGTCTTGGAGACCGTATCTGATAGGTTATACAACTTCTGGTAGAAATCCCTGAATGTGTCCAGTATAGTTGGAGTTAAGTGTGTCACTTTCCCTGTTGCTGATTTAATCGCAGGAACAAACAATGCTGCTCTCTTATCTCTAAGGGCTCTAGCCAGCATCCTCCCTGGCTTATTACTCCACTCATCGTATTTTTGCGCACATATTTTTTTATAGCACATCTGCTTTTGGTCCAGCAGTTGTTTAATTTCATGACGTATCAGCAACAGGGATCTGAGGTCCTCCTCCCTATTCGACTTTTTATGTTTAACTTCCAGATGAGCTAGGGAGTCAAGAAGTTTCTCCAACTTGACAGAGGCAGCTTTTTTAATTCTGGAGCCATGCTTTAAAAAAATTCACAGTGAAGAAAAAACCCAATTAAAAAATAACTTTTACTTGATATACATTAAAAGAGTGCCCTTCCAAAATGGAGGACCCACAGCAAAAACACCAAAATTTGTTCTCCTAGAGAGGGAGAGATGCTAGTTCCTCTAAATCTAGATATCCAATAAAGTAGTACTGACCCCAAGGGTGAAAATCGCCCCCTTCGGCGGAGTAGTCGCCCCAACAGGAGCGGCCCCACCTATTGAGAGCGCACCCTAGGTCAGACACCCCCATTGAAGCAATTCCTAAATGGATATCAGCAAGACTCCCATATGTGCTATAGACACTCTAGGAGAGACAATTCTATCCACATAAAATCATTCTTTTAGTCAAAAGCACAAAAAAAAACCAAACGTTCTGTTGTGTCATTGATTCAAAACCCGTGTGATTTGTTCAAGACCCGACGCGTTTCCCCCAAAACGATCATATAGGGTTCATCAGGGGTAACAAAAGAACATTTAGCCACAAGACTAAAATCACAGCATACATAGACTAATGGATAAAAATACTTAGCAATGATGTCCTTAATGGTGGTAATGCCGTCAAGATAATCCAATAAGATACAGATTCATGATGTGTCTGATGCCTCAGTGTGGACGATACTGCCATGGAGCCATGCTTTATCAGAACGCCCCTAAGAACACACTTCAGGGAGTCCCACTTGATCTGGGGCGCTGTATGGTCCAGCATGTGGTCCGTTATAAAATTTTGTATGGTTTGTTTCAGATCTGAGAAGCAGAGCTCATCCCCCAAAAGAGACTCGTTCAGTCTCCAGTTGAAGACCTTACGATCAGCATTGGGTAAACTAATCTCACAGTGGATGGGGGCGTGATCCGACAGCAAGATGTTATCTATTGCGGTCCGAACCACTGCTGGCAAAAGGGAGTGGCGTAGAAAAATATAGTCTAATCGACTATACGTGTTATGAGGTAAAGAATAGAACGTATAGTCGCGAGTGGAGGGATGCGCCAGCCGCCAAACATCGCTTAGTTGCATGTCGTGCAGCATTCTCCTGATTTTGTTTAATTTATTATGAGGGAGTGTCGATTTGCCGGACGTAGAATCGAGTTCGGGCTGGAGTGTGAGATTAAAGTCTCCACATACCACCAAAGATCCCTGGGCAAATACATTTAAGTCATCAAGTGTCCTGACCAGGAAGGAAAGCTGTCCCTGGTTTGGGGCATAAATATTCGCTAAAGGATATATGGTGCCTCCAATGGTACATTTGACAAAGATGTAACGGCCATTCACGTTTGTCCTAGTGTCTATAATTTTATGACCAAGAGATCTGTGAAAAAAAATTGCCACGCCCTTCGTTTTAGCTATCGGGTTACTTGAATGGAACCAGACAGGGAAGTATCTGTTGTTAATAATGGGGACCCTCTCTTTGTGAAAGTGCGTCTCCTGGACACAGAGAATGTGGGATTTCAGCTTATGCATTGAGTATAATATTTGGGACCGCTTCTCTGGAATGTTAAGACCCTTAACATCAAGGCTAGGTTCACACGGCTTAACTGCGGGACGTAATTACGTCCCGCAATTACGCCGTGTGGCTGGGGGCGGGGCGGGAGCGGGGGGCCGGCACCTCGCCGGCCCAAAGACAATAATTACTAGCGGCGCGTATACGCCGCGAGAAAGTGACATGTCAATTATCTCCCCGCCCGGCGGATTCGCCGGGCAGGGGGAGGAGACAAAATCCATAGTTCTCTATGAGAACTGTGGATTACCGTAATAAATGGGCCGTTTTCAGCCCGTAATTTGCGCACTTCGGCGCGTAATTACAGACCGAAATACGGCCCATTTTAAGCCGTGTGAACATGGCCTAAGGGATGAGATTTTGAAAATCTCCATGAGAAAGCATATAGACGCTTCTGTGATTGACCCTCATCACCGCACCCCAAAGGACGTTTCCCTGCCGACATTCAGAACCAAAAAACATGAACAATGTTATAAACACAAACGAGAAATAGCCAATCTTCAGGGAGAGTGGCACTGTATCTACTGCGCGCAGTAAACCGGCTGCTCCGACTGGATAAAAGTTATCCAGTCTCGTACCTACTGGGGGGACTGTGTCTACCATACTCAGGACCAGTAAGCCAATAAGGGGAAGCATGAGTATCATAATTAGGGTACATTATCAGTACCATCAAGGCCAATGAGAGAGTAGTAGCAAGTAGGACGGGGAATGTACAAAAGAAAAAGATAACCACGAGGAGTGATTAAGCGAGGACTACACATTGTGTAATAAAATTGTAAGGTCTGCGGATTTCCGTGCGACCGGGGAGACAGAGGGGACGTGTTCGGTCTGTCTTTGGGTGTTATCTGCCTGAGATAGAGGGGGCTCTGGGGGCAGCCCGCCTATGGAGCGAGGGGAGGTGTCTGGCCTCCCGGATATTTCGGCAACTTGACTAAAATGGCGGTGGGTCTGGCATCAGGTCACAGTCAACCACCCTCTCCCACTCCAGGGATCAGGTCAGATCGCCCCCACGTCCAGGTAAACTTGTAACCTAGGCAATCACATCTCAATCAGAGTTAAAGAAAAGAAAAGGAGGAGTAGAAGGAGTAGAAGAGAGGAAGAAAAAAAAAAGTGGAAGAGGGGAGGCGGGGGAGAAAGATATTAGGGGAGAAGTCGCACACTTAGTACTGCAAATAAATCAGAAGTATTAGTCAATAACACATTATAGAGAAACCTCAGGTAGCAATGGTTCAGTTCCTCAGTCTATGGCCCCAGCCGCAATCTCCATGTGCGTGTCGCTCCTTGGAGTCCTCCGAGGTCTCTGCGGCTTCGGCGATCCTGAGGGTCCAGCTCTCTTGGGTAGCAGTGTAGGCGCCGAGGAGCCAACAGTCATAGACAGTGCCGCCATGGACTCCCACTCGGGTAAAGAGACCTTGGGCAAGTCCAGAGCCGATAAGAAGTTTGGCAGGTCTGCCGGAGTGCGGAAGGTGATGTTCTCCTCTCCTCGGCGCACATGTAGCGTGAACGGGACTCCCCAGTGGTAGGGGATATGGTGTTGCTGTAGGACTGCCAGGAGGGGCTTGAGTGCTACTCGGAGTCGTAGGGTTCGCCTGGAGAGATCTGGAAAAATGGACAGTTTAGGGCTCTCATAGGTTAGGTTCTATGTAAGTCTAGCTTTTCGCATGATTTGTTCCTTCACCGAGTAATAGTGGACCCGGCATATCACATCACGAGGGCGGGCGGGATCCAGGGCCTGCGGTATCAATGCCCTGTGCGCCCTGTCTATTTCAATGTGATTATCTGCTTCTTTGCCAAGAAGGAGGTTGAAAAGCTTGGTTAAGGAGGATGTCAGGTCCTGCGTTTTTATGGATTCTGGAAGACCCCTGATCCTGACGTTGTTCCTCCTGCTCCTATTTTCCATGTCATCCATTTGGTCAAGCAGAGCTGGGTGCACATCCTTCTGAGCATTGATAGAAGATTGCAGGTCTGCTATTGTGTGTTGGACAGAGTCTTTAAACGTTTCAAGGTCTCGAACTCTTGTCTGCAGAGATGATACGTCCGCTTTTACTGGGTGTAGGTCAGAGTGCCACGCTTTCTTCAGATCTGACGTAAGCGCGGTTAGGTCGCTTTTTGTGGGCCGCAACGAAAGCAGAGCTTGTGGTTCTGGATGTCCCCGCAGGGCCAGCAAAGCCTCTTCCCTGGGTATAGGGGATGCCACATTCGGGCTATCACGATGTGAGGCCTCAAGGTTAGGTGCAGTAGTATGTGACCAGGTGTCCTGTGGTGAGGGTGGCCCATGGGTAGCAGCTAGAGGGTCAGAAGCAGAAGATGACTGTGAGACCATACAGAGGTCCTCCAGCGGGTCCCTTACCGACTCCATCGCTGGTGATATAGAGTTGGTGCGTTCAGGTGTGTTGGTCAGCGGGATCACAGGTGTGGCTTGAGACTCCCCTCTGTGTGACAATGACTCTTCGAGGGAGGCTAGCGGTGAGGTGACCCAGGTCAGAGTCATAAAGGGGCTCTCTGCCGGTTCAATTAAGCCTGTAGACCGAGATTTCTCAGCGGGGTCAGGAGAATGCTTAGCCGAGCCTCCTCTCTCTGCCAGCCCTGCACTGTGCAGGTTATGAGCGGGCTGCGGCTCCGGCAATGCAGGGGTCTCTGCTGGCCTTATTGTAGTGGGTAAAGATGGCGCCCGGCCACGTGGTGCTGTCCCTGCCCGTCTCTCACCTCTCTCCTCGTTATCTGCCGCCGGCCCTCCTGCAAGTGTGACCGCGGCTTGATGCCTCACTCTCGGCTCCTGCCCAGCTGTTTGTGTGCGGAGAGGAGCTGTCGGGTCCTCCGCAGCAGCAGGTGAACACCGCGGTGATCTCGGCGCCGGGGAAGATGGCGCCCGGCCACGAGAGGCTTGATCAGACTCCCGCTCACCTCTATCAACCCCGCCTGCCGCCGACTCTCACGCAGTAGCAGCCGCGCCTTGCCGCCGCTCTCTAGCCTCTCGCCGTGCTGTGGTGGAGCGGAGATGAGCTGCCGGAGTCTCCTCAGTAGCGGGTGAGCGCCGCAGTGGTCCCGTTGCCGGGGAAGATGGCGCCCGGACGGGAGAGGTATCTGCCGACGCTGGCTGAAGGTCTGCAAGCGGTAGGAAAAAATTGGAGATGGGCACTCCAGTGTCCTGAGGCTGGGGGTGATCCAGGGTCTTCTTTTTGGCTTTCCTCTGGCTCATTCTGTATAAATTATCCCCTCTTTTAAAGAGGCCTATGATGGAGCTCAGAGACTAGCGTCCAGTCACTTGCAGGGCAGGTCATGCCCCCCTCCTGTGCACTTTTAATTTAGACAGGCGTAATTTAATACTCTGGATCTGCAACGTTTCCATCCATGTGAACATACCTTCAAAGAGTTTGCTACTTAACAAAATCCCTTCGGAGGCCAGCTCATAGCCTGTTATATTCAGAACTCTCATAAAAATTAATGGAGAGAACTGCACAAGCGCCACCATCTCCCTGTACTCTAAGGCTGGCTCATAGCGAGCTATAAGCTGGCCTCAGACAGGATTTTCTGAAGTGGCAAAAATCCTTTAAAGGGGTCTTCTCACTGCAATGCTTAGAGTTACACATGTAACGATAAGTAAATAAAGACTATTATAAAATACATTGTTTTTTTATTTTGCTTTGTTGAGGGAATAAGAGAGATTTTATCTCTTCTGAGTGCACACAAGTTTCTATTTTAAGATTTTAGACTGTAAGCCTTCGTGGGAAGGATTCTCTCTCCCTCTGTACCTGTTGTTAGTCACATATTGTCACTATTGTAATTGTCTGACTTATGTTATACATGTAACCCCCTGAATGCACAGCGCCCTGGAATCAATGGCACTCTAAAATAAATAATAATAATAATTTTGGTTTCCAACCATCTCTCTTTCTTATCTGATTAGATGGAAGCTGCTGCGTCCATTTTCAGTCACTCCCTGCTGTGTGCCCTCTCTAGGAATGGAGCTTTGTTTGTTTAAGATAAGAACACGTTGTCACTCCTTAGAGCTCTACAGCCTTATGTACTACAGATTTTACATCTCCTGTATCTCCTGCAGTAATTTCCTGATGTAACAGGATCAGCTAGAAGTAGAAGAGCTTATATGCCAATCAGGGCTATAAAACCACCCACAGTCTGACCAGGATTGTGAGTCCGTAGCTGCCTGTGGCTCCGTGAAACTGTATGATGAGAAAACCCCTTTAAAGGGGTTGTCTCACTACAAGGATTGCTTTTTATGTTAAAGATCTTGCAAAAACAAGTCACTTTGCAATATGTGTCCATTAACAGTCTCCTACTTATTCCTAGATATCCCCTCTTGTATGGGCTGCACCAGCTCCTCAGGTTGCTATAGCTACAGACCTGTTTGATCTATCCTGATAGGCTGCCAGCACTGCACCATCACTGGTTGCTATAGCTACAGACCTGGCTTCTACTGCACCCTAGTGGAAGCCAGTAAACACGCCCCTGAATTCAAAGTGAAACCAAGAAAACAGGACTGAGGTGAGATGAGTCAATGTAGTGAGACAACCCCTTTAAGATACATTTACACGGAGTGGATTTATTACAAAATATGCAATTAAATCCACAGTTCTGCTGAGAAATCTGTCTTCAAAACCTGCACCAGCTAGTGTGGATTTTGTTGTGGATTAAAGTCAAAGCACAAAATTTTTTATGAAATCCATAGTAGTTGGTTAAGGTTTTAAAGCATGGATTTCATCGTAAAAGTAAAAAAATTCCAACGACAAAAATGCGTTTTTATGGCCATTTCACGTCCCATAAAAATTGGAATAAATTTAATCAAAAAAGTTGCATGTATTCCAAACCGGTAGCAACAAAAAGTGTACTTCAGCCCGCAAAAAAATGCAACTCACTCAAATCCATAGGTGTTAGTACAAAAAAGTTATTGGTCGAAGAAAATAGCGCAAATTTAAAAAATAGAAAATGTTTGGAATTTTCTTATGATGCCAAAACAACAAAAACCCTGCATGTTTGGTGTCGGAATCATATCAACCTGCAGAACACAGAGAACTCATCATTTTTACCCAAGTTTGAATACTGTAAAAAAAAAAAAAAAACTCCCGCAAACATGGTGCAAGTAGGTTTTTTTCACATTTTGCTCCACTTAGAATTTTTTTTACGGTTTCCCAGTATATTCTGTGGTAATATGAATAACACCATTATAAAGTACATCTTGTCCCGCAAAATAAAAGCCCCCATATGTCTATGTAGGTAGAAAAATAAAAAAGTTATGGCGAGGAGGGAAAAAACCAAAGAGTCATATTATTATGACCGTGGTGGGTTAAGGGGTTAAACCAACAATACAATTACATTGGTAAAAAGCATGAAGCAATGAAACAGTGGTTGCTAATATGTGTGTATAATACGACAATCGACAGTGTTGCCAACAAAATCTCCAAAAGTATCCACACTGTCTTTACTATGCTGGATATACATTTAAGACCAGTTCTTTAAGGGGTCATCTCAATTCACAGTCACATCTAAACGAGTCATTCATACCATTCACCTTAACCTAAAACAATGGGTGACATGTATGAAGGGTGCTGCGTCGTAGCCCTGTTCTATAGATGTATAAACAGTCATACGCCAAAACTTGCATCAGGCATGGCACTTTTGAATATACCATAGATTTGCTATGTTATGCGCCAAAGATATGCCTTTTTTACAGGCAAGGCAAGCACACTCCAGTTTTTTGAAACCCAAGACGACAGGTTCTACTCTGCCATTCTAATTTTATATTGATTTAGAACTGGCATGTTGGCACCAAGTTTCATACATATCGCCCTATGTATCTACTAGATGAGACTAGAAATATGACACAACAGATATCACTTACCCTTGTTGAGGTCAGGGATGTCTATAAATTCTCCAAGGTCTACACTGTCTACTAGAGAGAATAAAAAGTAACCGTATTTATAAATGCAATTGATTCACATCTTGGTTGAAACAAAAATAGTTGTGTATGTTTTCTTTATAATTTTGATAGCAGTAGAAGGTATATTGTTTTCCCCTTTGGGGTAAACATCAGCTGTCTCCTTCCCTTTCCTTTTAATTTCTAGGATGAGTGGGTGGAAAGCCAGTTCTAAAAAAATATATGATTTCCCCATACTCTGTCAAGAGTTGTTTATGCTATATGTGTCAATTTGTGGCCACCTAGTTGTGGTTATGTGGATTGCAGGCTCTGGGAGGTTTTGCTAAAATGTCATAGGATGAATGAATTTAATTTGCATTGAGAGAAATCAGGGTCAGACTGGCCCACAGGAATGGAAGAGAAACCTCCGGTGGGCCATTGGGAATGACAGGCCTGCGGCTGTTGCTCAAGTAGAAAGACAGAAAAAGTGTGCAAGAGTCATGTGCAGTTATATAGAGTAGCTGTAAGGTGGGCCCCAAAAATCAACTGCACTGGTGGGTCCCAAAAAGCAACTCCTCTGGTGAGTCCCAAGAAGCAACTCCTCTGGTGGGCCCCAATAATCAACTCTCCTGGTGGGCCCCAAAACTCAGCTCCACTGATGGGCCCCAAGAACCAACTCCATTGTTGCACCCTAGAATCAGCTCCACTGGTGGGCCCCAAGAATGAATTCACTGGTGGGCCCCAAGAATCAACTTCTTTGATGGGCCCCGAAACCCCAAAAATCCAGGTGTGATCCAAAAATCGCTCCCACTGGTGCACCCAAGAATAATCCTTTGGGGTGCCCCAAAAATCAAAAATACAAAGGTGGCCCCAAAAATAACTTTTGGTGGGCCCCAAGATCAATCCTTTGGTGGGCCCCCCAGAATCAATCCACTGGTGGGCCCCAAATTATCAACTCCTTTTTTGGGCCCAATAATCAACTCCACTGTTAGGCCCCAAGAATCAGCTCCACTGGTGGGCCCCAAAAACCAACTCCACTGGGGCTCCAAGAATCGCTCCACGGGGTCGCCAAAAATCGCTCCACTGGTGTGCCAAGAATCATTTGGGTGAGCCCAAGAATCAGCTCCACGGTGTCCCCCAAAAATAGTCCATTGGTACCCCATGAATCAGCTCCACTGGTGTGCCCAAGAATAGCCCCAAGGTGGCCCCCAAGAATCAGCTCCACTGGTGACCCAAAAATCAGCTCCACTGGTGACCCCAAGAACCCCTCCACTGGTGGGCCCAAGAATCACCCCAAATGGTGGGCCCAAGAATCAACACCACGGTGGGCCCCAAAATCAACTTTTTTGTGGACCCCAAAAAAACCAACCCACTGGGTGCCCCAAGAATCAGTTACTGGTCCCCCCCAAGAATCAACTCAGGGTGTGCCCAAAAATCAATAATGGTGGCTCCAAAAATAACCCCATGGTGGGCCCCAAGAATAACTCCATTGGTGGGCCCAAGAATAAATCCACTGGGGGCCCCCCAAAAAAACCCCAAAGGTGGGCCCCAAGAATCAACTTCTTTGAGGGGCCCAAAACCCAAACTCCACTGGGTGCTCCAGAATCAGTTCCACTGGTGCACCCAAAAATAAACTCTTTGGGTTGCCCCAAAAATCAATACAGGGTGGCCCCCCAAAAAATCAACTCCACTGGGGGCCCCAAGAATCACTCCATTGGGGGGCCCAAGAATCAATCCCGGGTCCCCCCCAAGAATCAACCTTTGATGGGCCCAAAAATAACCCCACTTTTGGGCCCCAAGAATCAGCTCCACGGGGGGGCCCCAAAAATAACCCACTGATGTCTCCAAGAATCACCCCCTGGTACCCCAAAAATCAGCTCCCCCTGGTTTTGCCCAAAACCCCAGCTTCACTGGGAGCCCAAAAATTTGCTCCATGGGTGCCCAAGAATCACTCCCTGGTGAGTGCAAGAATCAGCCCCCCTGGTGGGCCCAAGAATCAGCCCACGGGTGAGCCCAAGAATCAGCTCCACTGGTGACCCCAAGAATCAGCTTTTCCCCTTTTCCCCAGGTGACCCCCAAAAATCACTCCACTGGTGGGCCCAAGAATCAACTCCACTGGTGATCCCCAAGAATCAGCTCCACTGGTGGGCCCCAACAATAAACTCCACTGGTGGGCCCAAGGCCTCTCAGTCTGTCACTGTGATAAACTGTACTTAATGGATCTATATCATGGAGCGTTAGGGGTTGGGTCTTTTAGTTACATCCGACAGCAGCTGTGACCGAGATCACAGATAGCTCAGACCCCAACCATTTAACCACTTAGATGCCATGGTCAGTCTAACATCAATCAACATCTAAGCTCTTCAGGAAGATAGCAGACCCATGTCAAGAATGTAAGGTATAATCTTTAGTTGCGGGCAGCCAAGATTTTTCCCCCATATTGTCTCCAAAAATCCCTACAAAAAATCTGAAAAAGTGGGTCTCTCTCCCCTTCTTCCCTTTTTAATTTCTTCCTTTAACTGCATTAAAGGAAATATCAATAAAAAAGGGGTTTTCCCATTGTGATCACTGAGCGACCTGCTGCTGAGAACCCCAAATGTAGAGAAACCTGTCGAACTTCTCCTGCAGCGCCACCACAGGTGACATGAAACATTACTAGTTTTTTGTTTTTTTGGGGGCGTAATACTGGACATCCCGACCCCCCGGGGGAAAGAAAACTCTTTGTAGAATTTTGGGTTCTGGCAAAATGGATGAGGCCTGAAAGGGGGGAGCCCTCTAATAACCTATAGTCCCTAATACAATATTTGTGGAATAATTATAGAATAATCATGTTTTCTTAACCGGACAGGCCCTTTAAATAAGATGCCAAATTTTTGGGGTAAACTATCTTTTTATGTTTTAAGAGATGTACGGGGCTACAAAGAGGTGATAGAAATATTGCAAGACTTTCTCTTACCGGTATCTTGTTGTCGATGATTAATCTGTCAAAAAAGTAATTTAATAATCAATAAAAAAAAATGTAGACACTAAAGAGCGCTCCATCTGCGCTCTATCTGCGCTGGAACCACACATATCAGCATCTTAGTGCAATCCTTCAATTATTCTTATACTAATAGATGGTGGATATTAAAAATGTAAAAAAATCAAAAAGCCTCCCTTCTCGGGGTACAGATTGGGCTGAGCTTGGTTCTCCTATCCATTAAAAAACCCAAAAAGGGTTATTTAAAAAAGGAAATCTAACAATAAAACACTTTGGGGTAACGTATGAAAACTGTTTAGGTCTAAAATTCACTTTTTTGCCCATAGTAACCTATGGGCAAAAAGTGGGTTTTAGACCTAAACAGTTTTCACACATGGGGATCCTTTGGGTTTCTACCTATTTGGGGGGAAAAAGGTGTTTTTGATGGGCGGAATCACTTTTTTTTTTAGCATTTTTTGGACCCCTGGGGCCCCCTCACACGATACAGTATCCCGGGGGTAAAAAAGGTTTTACACCTGAATAGTGACATTGGTCTGAATTTGGACTGTTATTATGTGTAGGCATTAATGGATGATAACTAAAAGGGCAGAGGACCCCGGGGGCACTGGGACCCCATGGCCCCAAAGAGGAGAATCTCACTGAACTGCCTTTTCCCCAAAACTTATAAGGGATACTTGAACTTTGCACAACTGATCAGGTTAACCAGTTTTGCTATTATCACAGCTACAAGTCACATAAGGAGTTACCCTTATCTAGAACGGCCATAAAGTAATCAACAACATTCAGCATAAATTTTATTCCTATCATGCCCTAAATATCTTCAGGGTTATCAGCCCTAAAGCAGCAATACCTAGATGTCAATGCTGGAAAGTTATCTACACATATTAAGCAGCATGTTATAGAGCAGGAGGATCCGAGGAGCTGGATATAGAGTTTTGTTAGAAAAGAACTTGTAATTGATTAATTCACCTTTCTGCTATTTTTTGGCTAAGGAGTCCAGGGGGCGGTCTTATCAGTGACTGACAGCCTTTCTTGTATGAGTGTGCATACAGAGATATCTGTCAATCACTGATAAACGTAATGGGCTCCTTAGCCAAAATGACAGAAAGGGGAAAGATCAATTACACGTTTATGAATCTTTTCAAACAAAGCTTATATTATCCTTCAAAAAAGATAAAAAAAGTTAATGTGACAGGTTCCCATTAAAGGAAATCCCCCGGCAAAATAAAATCCGTCCCGGGGGGGATGGGGGGTGAGTGGGCAGGGCCAGGATACCAATGGTGAATAGGGGGTCCACTACATCCCAGGCAGAAAAGGGAGCACATGGAGGTATAGAGTGGGCTGAATTTTCCATTGAGGGGACCTATATACCTTTTTTGCCTAGAGCACCAAAATACCTTGTCCTGATGCTGGGATACACATCTCTTTTAAAGGGAATCTGTCGCCAATTTTTTTTTTACTTATTAAAAAACAAGCCCTGATCCCTATTTTTTTCCTCTCAGCCCTTTTTATTTCCTGATTGTAGTTTTTCTATTCGGCGTCTATATTTGATTGTGGGAAGACATTCTTTCTTGCACTGCTTTAACAGCAGTCAGAAGATACTTTACAGCAGCTTCTCACATAGTTCTTAAAACGTTTTCTGTCCCATAACTTTTAGGAGAGTTTCATGTGAAAAGGGAGGGGGAGAGGGGAGCTGTGACATTCCCCTTGTACTGGTGGGTTCTGTGTTTTTCTGTACACAATTTGGGGTCTCCTTTTACTTGACCCTGCTTTTACTGATAAGGGCAGAAATGGGAAAATTCCCTCTAAAAACAGGAAAAAGTTTTGAATTTTGGCTTTTGGGCCCAAATGAAAACTGCAGGATTAAGAATTAATTTTTTAAAAAAAAAAATGAAAGTGATCTGGAAAATTAAAAAAAATAACCCAAAAAAACCTAAAAAATGGTTTAACAAAAAATGTGAGTAAACAATAAGTCATTTTTTTAGACAAGGGCCCCTTTAAAATAGGCTGAACCATAATTTCGCGGACTGGACAAAATATCATGTGTGTATGACGGTGAGCTTGTCTTCCGACCCCCTAAACGAAGGATCTATGTGGAAAAAAGGATCAAGCATTGCAAATTTCTTCACAGGTCTCATTTACTATGCTAACCATAGACCCTACACCAGTGAATACATCCAATAAGGTAGAGATTCTAAAAGTGAAGAGACACGTTTTGGACACACAGACTTGATAGGCTTGCTCCTGGTGGTCTTAATGAGGTAGTGGAACAAATTTTATAGTGAAACACTGTTATACATTTCACATCTTGTATTTTATGTGTCACTGGGAGATCATCCATATTAAGATATTTAGAAGTGAAGGGGCTCCCTCTGTCCTCCACCGGAACCCCCAAAGGTTGCCGAGACAGTCGGAGGCCTAACAACATGGAGGCCTCTGTGACATAGACCAGTCAACTTTTTTCAAATGTTGTCTATGTGCAGCTGAATTTGAGACCCCTGCTTTATACCAATCTCTCTTAAAGGGGTTGTCTCACTGCATTGATTCATCCTACCTCAGTCCTGTTTTCTTGGTTTCACTTTGAATTCAGGGGTGTGTTTACTGGCTTCTACTAGGCTGCATTAGAAGCCAGGTCTGTAGCTAGAGCAACCAGTGCTGGCAGCCTATCAGGATAGATCAAACAGGTCTGTAGCTATAGCAACCTGAGGAGCTGATGCAGCCCATACAAGAGGGGATATCTCAGAATAGGTAGGACACTGTTAATGGACACATATTGCAAAGTGACTTGTTTTTGCAAGCTCTGTAACATAAAAACCAATCCTTATAGTGAGACAACCCCTTTAAGCCCTTATCTTTTATTTTGCCACGGAACAGAGGCCCCTACATTAGTCTTCGGCAAATTCGGTCATACAATCTGACAGCAGATACATATATTCTGTTCGTGTTTTTAGGTATTTTTTTATGTTTTTTAAGGGTTTTAAAGGGGTTGTCTCACTACAGGGATTGCTATTTATGCTAAAGATCTTGCAAAAACAAGTCACTTTGCAATATGTGTCCATTAACATTGTCCTACCTCTTCCTAGATATCCCCTCTTGTATGGGCTGTATCAGCTCCTCAGGTCGCTATAGCTACAGATCTGTTCGATCTCTCCTGATAGGCTGCCAGCACTGGTTGCTATAGCTACAGACCTGGTGTCCTCAGCAGCTCATCACTGCAGGCCAGTAGAGTCCAGTAAACACCCATGAATTCAAAAATGAAACTGAGAAAACAGTACTGAGGTAAGATGAATCCATGCAGTGAGACAACCCCTTTAATGATTATACTTTAATGTGTCACCGCATTACTGGATAAGTGTCCATCTTCATTTGTGGACCTTCCTGCCACTTTCTTAGTCTCCTATCTGTTCAGCTTAGGCTTTTTCAATGTGAACTCGGTTTGTGTTTGTTGTATGGTCCTGAGGAGGTCCAGTTATGGTTTCTTTGGGGACTGGGAATCATTCAGTTATACCCTAACAATTAGTAACACAGTCTTCAAAGGAGATAAGTCTCCACTAGAGGAATACGGCAGCAGCTTATTCCCCTCATTCTATTAAGGACACATGCATGCTCGGCTGAAACGCCCGTGCATATATATGGTGGAGTTAAGAGCAACAGCTGCCAGATGATCAAGCTATTGGAAGTGTAAGGGCCCGTCCCCGCGGCAGGTTTTACAGCCGGTTTTCGGTTTTGAAAGCCGTCTGCCAAACTTTTTAATGGATCTCTATGGAAAATCAGTGCAGCGGTCCTCACTGCACAGATTTTCCACCGGACGGTTTTTTAGACTGCCAGCGGTCTGAAAAACATAGAACATGTTCATGCTGTTATGTAGTAAAAAAATGGGCATACCTATATCCGGGTAGTCCAGATTCTTTGATTGTAGTTGGGAACTTGTATCCAGAAATCTTGCGTCTAGAAATATGACCATATTCAATGCCACAAGACTGTCCTGGGAGTGCCACACTTGGAACACGCTGTCAGTTGTGAATTTATTGCATTTGAGGCTACCACATTAAACCCATACATGGCCTTATGCATCAATTCGAAGTAGGTGTCTCTCCAGGATTCTCATAGAATGTGTTTGCAAACCAAGCCCCATACCTCTAGAAAATGTAGACGTCATTAGAGGCAGAATCCATTGAGACCAGAGGCAGAGGAAGGGATGGCACCAATTATTAAAGATCTTCTAAATGAAGGGGTCATTGTAGAGTGCCCATGCAATACACCACTATTCCCAGTACAAAAGGGTCCATCTTCTATATGTTGGAGAATAGTATAAGACTTACAGGCCATCAGCCTAGCAGTCTTATCTAGAGCAGAGGTTTTCAACCTTTTTTCTGTCAACTCCTGTCTCATTTTGATAGGGAACCCTAAAGTTTTGGAAATCTAACAATCAGTAAGGACACGCACAACAGGGAATTACGCAATAAACACATCCAGTAGCATAGTACCTGATTAAAAGTGCATACTAGATGCATTAAGGGGATGTTCACACGGCATTTTTGGACCTGATTTTGGATTTTTTCGTTTTGGACCTGAAAATAGCATCCAAAAACATAGCGTCAATCGGATCCAACATGCAGCTGCGAGTCTGGATGCGTGTTGGATGCAGCAGGATCACACCCTATAGTTTATTATAGGGCTCCTGCTGTGTCTTTCGGACCAAGAATTTAAATGTCAATTCTTGGAAATGGATCCGAAAGACGCAATGTAAACAAGCATCAGCGATCACTCGTGTGAAGACTAATACATGTTTTACATTGCAAGCAGTGTATATCACACTGCTCATTGTTAGATGCATATTTGGGTCCGTCTAGACTGACCCAAACAAACATCTAAAAGCGTTTGTTCACACGGACCCAA
Source organism: Phyllomedusa bahiana (assembly GCA_025379985.1). Classification (NCBI taxonomy): domain Eukaryota; kingdom Metazoa; phylum Chordata; class Amphibia; order Anura; family Hylidae; genus Phyllomedusa; species Phyllomedusa bahiana. Next base: position 44,444 of record JAODAL010021102.1, on the reverse strand, counting down.
AACGTCATGTGAACATATCCTAATAGTAAGCTAGGAGCGTCTAGCTGGTCTGTAGGAGCCAGAACTCTTAACGGTTGGTAGGGGATCAAATACTTATATCTCTGAGCAAAATGCAAATAAATTTATATCATTTATACAACGTGATTTTCTGGAATTTATTTTGGATATTGTATATCTCAATGTTAAAATTAACCTACTTTTAAAATTATAGACTGTTCATGTATTTGTCTTTGAATAAAGTTACACAATCAGCAAGGGATCAAATAATAACTTCCTTCAATGTACATCTGTTCCTATAGCATACAATCTTTGGCTTGGCATTTTGGGGTCTTCCAAGGTGATCAATAATTTATTACAATCATCTTTTTTGGTACATGGTGAGTTATTCTTTTTCCTTATTAAAGCACCTTTTCTGTAGATTCATCCTATCTTGTTTGCCTTTAAAATTATACCCATATTGTATTTCTCTAGTAGTCCATAAGGCAAATTCCCAATTCCTTCTATAGGTTTGGATACCAAACATATACAGTGAATTAAATAATTATTTGATCCCAGGAACTATTGTGGAGAAGGAACAGACATCTGGAGTTATGCTGATTACTCAGCTATGTAGTCAAACCAGACCACACCAAAGGCCACATGTAGGAAACGGTTTTGTCAAACTCCCCCATGGGTTCTGTTGGGAAAAAGGTTGCCTAAACCTTTTAAGATGTGGCCCGAAAGTTAATAGGGCGCCCTGATGACGTCAGCTAAACCTTGCCTAGACACCCAGGTGGTGGGAGGCCGATCATCGATAAGTCGCGCGGAGAGGGCAGCGAGGAGGCGGCGGGAGCGGAGCCGGGAGCCGGGAAAAATGTTTTTTCTCCCTACAGCGGCCTAACCTTCTTCGCTGGCCCTTAAACCTCCCAACACTGGCCCTATACCTGCCTACAGCGGCCCTATACCTGCCTAAAAAGCTGGCCCTATCCTGCCTACAGGGGCCCATACCTGTCTACAGCTGGCCCTATACTCCTCACCCCCCCCTAACCTTCTACAGCAGCCCTATACCTCCCCTATATAAGACATACCCCAGAAAGAAGCAACGGGACTTTTGGGGGTAAAAAGAACTAAGACGCTGTCCTTACAGGGGGGAAACACGGGTTAAAGGGTTTTGGGGTCTAAAACCACTTTTTTCCCCATGGTTTCGGGGGGGGGGGTGTGGGAAGAAAGTGGGGTTTTAGAAAAAAACCCCTTTTTCATAGATGTGGGGCCCCAAGATTGACTTTTTGGGGGCCCAGAGAAAACTTCTAGGGCAAAAAAAATTTTTTTAGCCCCAGACACCAAAGGTGGTATTTTGGAGGGAAAAACCCACTATGATCACTCTCACCCATAAAGCTCTCCACAGTGCTGCACCCTTTACATCTCCTCCCTCATCTATGTCTCCCCCCCTACCCAATCTCTCTGCTCTGCTAATAATCTTAGGTTTCAAACCTCCCATGCCCGTTTCTGGGATTTTGCATGTGCTGCAGCATTTCTCTGGAAGATGCTACTGTGTATGATCAGGCAAACTCATAACACAAATGGTGACATGTCAGAAAAGCCAGTTGTAAGCAGCATTAAATGAGTGTATAGTGCACCCGAATGTATGAACCTGCCAAAAATCTGGCGTATGGTATGCCTTGCATAGTATACTTTATACGCTTAATTTAGGTGCATAGCAAAATGTAGGTACGTAACAATACATTGCTAGCGTATTTTATGCGCCTACTTTAGGTGCATTCAATTGTGTCATGCCTGGCGTATAATGCACCTAGTCTTGGTGTACGACTTAAGACTTACATAGAAAATAGGGCATCAACAGTTTTCTGGTGCAGAATACACCCAAAAAATAGCGCAGCCCTAAGAGCTTTAAGCGCTCCCTGAGAATATATTTTCTTAGGCCGGCCTACCAAGATCCCTGATTGCTAACCCCCCCCGCTTTCTATCGCACACACTTCTGGCGCTTGGGCACTGACAGGCACTCATCTGTATATAGATGTACTGTCTGGGGGCCAGGATCACCCAATTTTTATGTAAACCACCCCCTATTTATGGAACACGGCTGGACCATTATGTAAACCAAGCACTTTATACCCTTCGTCTCACCCATACGCCCTAATAGATTGTAAGCTCTTGGGAGCAGGGCCCTCACACCTTGTATCTGATCTGTAAGTAGCTTTGTACTGTGTGATGTCTGGTTTTGTCTGTACTTATACCCCCGAAATTGTAAAGTTCTGCGGAATATGTTGGTGCTATATAAATAAAGATTAGTATTATTAGAACAAAACTAGGTGATGGCTCCTGAGGAGAATGTGCCCTGTTTCAGCTCATCATCCCCTTTCACCTTGTGCCATCAGGAGAATGGCATACTAAGCAAAGACATCTGAGGAGAAAGAGAGAAACACCCAAGAGTTCCTTAGATCAAAGAAGGAGGAGGGAGACTCCCAAAGGTTCCTCTGATTAAAGTATCCACTTAAATAAAATTGGAATGCCCCGGGGAGTACCTAATGAATACAAGGATAGAAATTGGATAGCAGGAGGGTGGGAAACTATCATACCCTGGGTAACAGTAAATAACAACGTGGATTGGATTAATTACATTTACTATAATCTACAGAGATTTGTAAGCTACACCAGAGATGCAGTAAAAGAAATACCTGGACAACTAAGTCAAACTTCCCTCATGGCAGAATAGGACGGCACTAGCAGAAAGAGACAGGGTATGTAAAATGATAGGAGGATATTGTTGTACTTTTATTCCCAATAGCACAGCTTCAGATGGAAGTATCACCAAACCTTTAGAGCGATTGACGGCTCTATTCAATGAATTAGAGAAGAACTCTGGATATGATGATCCCTTCACCTCCTGGATGGACGGTTGGTTTCGGGAAATGGTTTGGTGTAGTCACCTTAGCCCTGATGTCCATTGCTATTGCTGCCAGTGTACTTACCCTTTGCATATGTTGCTGTATCCTTTGTATTCAAGGACTATTACCGAGACGTATTAACACCTCAGTCTCAAAGACTATGGGCGACATGTATGAATCTCGCCACGTCGGGGCGCACCTTTCCGACAGTTTTCTGGCGAAATTTGCGCCTTATTTACTATGTAATGTCCGCCGCACCTCGCCAGTGTGTGGGGCGTAGTGCGGGACTTAGCCGCAGTGCGGCGCTGCGCCTATGATTCGCCGCCCGAGGTAGTGCGCTCATACATAACATGTAAAGTCCGCCGCGCCTCGCCAGTGTTGGGCGATGCGGGACTTAGCGCTGCGCGCTGCGCTATTGCCGCCCGAGTAGTGGTCATACATAACAAGTAAAGTCCGCCGCGCACGACAGTGTGTGGGGCCGTGGGGACATGGGCTCAGTGCGGCGCTGCGCCTAATATTCGCCGCCCGAGGAGGTGCGCTCATACATGCGGGGAAAAGTCCGCCGCGCCTTGCCAGTGTGTGGGGCACAGTGCAGGACTTAGGCGCAGAAGGGACTGCGCCGAACATGTATTCCGATTCGAGACAGGATGGAAAACAGTGAGAAATCATTAAAGATGTCCGTGCAGAGTATGAATAAAAAAAATCTCCTTTATAAAGGCGTAAAACATTATCAGAAAAAGAGCTCGAACCTACTAAAAAAAAAAGACATAAATAAAATCACTTTCCAAAAATCCAGAACGGCGCTACATCGGGAATTTGGATATTTGAAATTGCCGGGAAATACAGTAATTCAAATTCTGGAAGCTATTCTCATTGGTCGGCAGAAACCAACCAATCAGAATAGGAGCGACAGTGAACCATTATCACCTATGGAGAAGTTTTGACCAATCAAAATCAAAGGCGGGACAGTTCAAAATACAGTAAAAATACAGAAAAGAGCTGATTGGCTGAGCTAGCGGGGGCTTGGCTATCTCGGCCAATCAGAATAGGAGCGACAGGGACTCATTATATCCTATGGAGAAGTTTGGACCAATCAAAATCAAAGGCGGGGCAGTTCAAAATACAGTAAAAATACAGAAAAGAGCTGATTGGCTGAGCTAGCGGGGGCTTGGCTATCTCGGCCAATCAGAATAGGAGCTACAGGTACCCATTATATCCTATGGAGAAGTTTGTAACAATCAAATTCAAAGGCGGGAGAGTTCAAAATACAGAAAAAAAACAGAGAAGAGATGATTGGCTGAGCTAGCGGGGGCTTGGCTATCTCGGCCAATCAGAATAGGAGCGACAGGGACTCATTATATCCTATGGAGAAGTTTAGACCAATCAAAATCAAAGGCGGGACAGTTCAAAATACAGTCAAAATACAGAAAGAGCTGATGCTGAGCTAGCAGGGGCTTGGCTATCCGGCCAGATCGAATAGGAGCGACAGGTACCATTATAGTCTTGGAGAAGTTTGACCAATCAAAGGCGGGCAGATTCAAATACAGTAAAAACAAAAAGAGCTGATTGGTTGAGCTAGCGGTGGCTTGGCTTTCCCAGCCAATCAACGCAGCTACTTCTCCCATTGTAGTCTATGGAGAGATCGGCGCTCAGCGCCGTGCGGCATGGAGTATGAATAAAAAAATCATTTTTATTAAGTGTAAAACATTATCAGATAAAGCACTGAAACCCTCTCTAAAAATAAATCAGTTAAATCCCGAACAACACGTTTGTCGCCGAGACCGGCGCCACATAGGGAATTGCAATATAGAGAATTGCCGGGAAATACAGTAATTCAAATTGTTTAAGCTCTTCTGATTGGTCGGCATAAACCAGCCAATCAGAATAGGAGCGACAGTGGCCCATTCTAACCTATGGAGGAGTATTGACCAATCAGAATAGGAGCGACAGGGATCCATTCTAACCTATGGAGAAATATTGATCAATCATATTCAAAGGCGGGACAGTTCAAAATGCAGTAAAAAGGCAGAAAAGAGCTGATTGGTTGAGCTAGCGGGGGCTCATCCAGCTTAGCCAATCAGAGCGCGAGCTACTTTCTCATAGAGTTCTATGGGAAAAGAAATGCAGAGCGAGCTCTGTTTGTGATTGGCTAATTTAAAAGAGGCGCGGTTATTTGGGCCAATGGGAGAGCGAGCGACGCTCTTATGGGTTTTCTAATGCAATGTGGAATAAAACTGTACATGGCCAAAATCTCCTCCATAGGTTAGAATGGGCCACTGTCGCTCCTATTATGATTGGCTGCTTTATGCCGACCAATCAGAAGAGCTTAAACAATTTGAATTACTGTATTTCCCGGCAATTCTCTATATTGTAATTCCCTATGTAGCGCCGGTCTCGGGGACAAATGCGTTGTTCGGGATTTAACTGATTTATTTTTAGAGAACGTTTCAGCGCTTTATCTGATAATGTTTTACACTTAATAAAAATGATTTTTTTATTCATACTCCATGCCGCACGGCGCTGAGCGCCGAGATTTCAGTGCGCTGATCTCTCCATAGACTACAATGGGAGAAGTAGCTCGCGCTCTGATTGGCTGGGATAGCCAAGCCCCTGCTAGCTAAGCCAATCAGCTCTTATCAGCATTTTAACTGTATTTTGAAATGTCCCGCCTTTGATTCTGATTTGTAAATAGTTCTCCATAGTTTTTAATGGTTCACTGTTGCTCCTATTCTGATTGGCTGGTTTATGCCGACCAATGAGAATAGCTTTCAGAATTTGAATTACTCTATTTCCTGGCAATTTCCAATATACAAATTCTGGATGTAGCGCAGATTCGTTCCGGTGAGGCGCAGGTTACGGCAAAAAACAGGCGAAAAGCCCGATCATACATGTCGCCCTATGTGCCAGGAAGTAAAGAATGAAGATATGGAAGAATTTGATGATTTTGGAAGCATTTATGTTACGAACCATGAAAATTCTTGTGAAAACTCAAGGAGAGCAAGAAATTTGTTGTCTATCAATGGATTCATATAAATTCACAGCAGGGGGGAATGTTGGTGAAAATTGTGAAATTCAATATATAAGCTATATACTGGAGAAGTCCTGCTCCTCCATACACTACTGTTACCTGGATACCAGAGTCATATGACCTGAGTGGTGGTCATATGATAAGACACTGCTGGAGGTAGTAATACTGGAGAAGTTCTGCTCCTCCATACACTACTGTTACCTGGATACCTGGGGTCACATGACTTGTGTGGTGGTCACATGATAACACGCTGCTGGAGGTGGTAATACTGGAGAAGTTCTGCTCCTCCATACACTACTGTTACCTGGATACCAGGGTCACATGACCTGTGTGGTGGTCACATGATAAGATGCTACTGGAGGTGGTAATACTGGAGAAATTCTGCTCCTCCATACACTACTGTTATCTGAATACCAGGGGTCACATGACATGTGTGGTGGTCATATGATAAGACACTGCTAGAGGTAATAATACCGGAGAAGTTCTGCTTCTCCATACACTACTGTTACCTGGATACCTAGGTCACATGACCTGTGTGGTGGTCATATGATAAGACACTGCTGGAGCTGGTAATACTGGAGAAGTGCTGCTCCTCCATACACTACTTTTTACCTGGATACCGGGGGGTCACATGATCTGCGTGGTGGTCACATGATAAGACGATGCTGGAGGTAGTAATACTGGAGAAGATCTGCTCCTCATACACTACTTTTTACCTGGATACCTGGGGTCACATGACTTGTGTGGTGGTCACATGATAACACGCTGCTGGAGGTGGTAATACTGAAGAAGATCTGTTCCTCCATACACTACTGTTACCTGGATACCAGGGGTCACATGACCTGTGTGGTGGTCACATGATAAGACACTGCTGGAGGTAGTAAAAACTGGAGAAGTTCTGCTCCTCCATCCCAATACTGTTCCCTGATACCTGGGGACACAGGGACTTGTGTGGTGGTCACATGATAACACGTTTGGGGACTGGAGGGTTTGGATTTAATCCTGCGTGTGAAGTTCTGATCCCTCATACTAACCAATCTTGTTACATGGTACTAGGGGTCACATAGCCTGTGTGGTGGTCACATGATAAGACGCTTCTGGAGTTAGTAATACTGGAAAATATCTGCTCCTCAATACACTACTGTTACCTGGATACCAGGGGTCACATGACCTGCGTGGTGGTCACATGATAAGACGCTGCTGGAGTAGCCAATACTGGAGAAGTTCTGCTCCTCCATACACTACTGTTACCTGTATACCATGGGTAAACTTTGACCTGTGTGGTGGTCACATGATAAGTCACTGCTTGAGGTAGTAATACTGGAAGAAGTTCTGCTCCTCCATACACTACTGTTACCTGGATACCTAGGTCACATGACCTGTCTAGTGGTCATATGATAAGACACTGCTGGAGGTAGTGATATGGAGAAGTTCTGCTTCTCCATACACTACTGTTACCTGGATACCAGGGTCACATGACCTGTGTGGTGGTCACATGATAAGACACTGCTAGAGGTAATAATACTGGAGAAGTTCTGATACTCCATACACTACTGTTACCTGGATACCTAGGTCACATGACCTGTGTGGTGGTCATATGATAAGACACTGCTGGAGGTAGTGATACTGGAGAAGTTCTGCTCCTCCATACACTACTGTTACCTGGATACTAGGGGTCAAATGACCTGTGTGGTGGGCACATGATAAGACGCTGCTAGAGTAAATAATACTGGAGAAGTTCTGTTCCTTCATACACTACTGTTACCTGGATACCTAGGTCACATGACCTGTCTGGTGGTCATATAATAAGACACTGCTGGAGGTAGTGATACTGGAGAAGTTCTGCTCCTCCATACACTACTGTTACCTGGATACCAGGGTCACATGACCTGTGTGGAGGTCACATGATAAGGCACTGCTAGAGGTAATAATACTGGAGAAGTTCTGTTCCTTCATACGCTACTGTTACCTGGATATCTAGGTCACATGACCTGTCTGGTGGTCATATAATAAGACACTGCTGGAGGTAGTGATACTGGAGAAGTTCTGCTCCTCCATACACTACTGTTACCTGGATACCAGGGTCACAGGGACCTGTTTTGGTTTGGTCACATGATAAGACACTGCTGGATGGTGGTAATACTGGAAAATTCTGCTCCTCCATACACTACTGTTACCTGGATACGTAGGTCACATGACCAGTGTGGTGGTCATATAATAAGACACTGCTGGAGGAGCTAATACTGGAGAAGTTCTGCTCCTCCATACACTACTGTTACCTGGATACTAGGTGTCAAATGACCTGTGTGGTGGTCACATGATAAGACGCTGCTGGAGTAGCCAATACTGGAGAAGTTCTGCTCCTCCATACACTACTGTTACCTGGATACCATGGGTCACATGACCTGTGTGGTGGTCACATTTTAAGTCACTGGTGGAGGTATTAATAATGGTAGAAGTTCTGCTCCTCCATACACTACTGTTACCTGGATACCTGGGGTCACATGACTTGTGTTGTGGTCAAATGATAAGACGCTGCTGGAGGTGGTAATACTGGAGAAATTCTGTTCCTCCATACACTACTGTTACCTGGATACCAGGGGTCACATGACTTGTGTGGTGGTCACATGATAAGACGCTGCTGGAGGTGGTAATACTGGAGAAATTCTGCTCCTCCATACTCTACTGTTACCTGGTTACCAGGGTCACATGACCTGTGTGGTGGTCATATGATAAGACACTGCTGGAGGTAGTGATACTGGAGAAGTTCTTCCCCTCCATCCACTACTGCTACCTGGATACCAGGGTCACATGACCTGTGTGGTGGTCACATGATAAGACACTGCTGGAGGTGGTAATACTGGAAAAAGTTCTGCTCCTCCATACACTACTGTTTACCTGGTTTACCTAGGTCACATGACCTGTGTGGTTGTCACATGATAAGACCCTGCTGGAGGAGCTAATACTGGAGAAGTTCTGCTCCTCCATACACTACTGTTACCTGGATACCTGGGGTCACATGACTTGTGTGTTGGTCAAATGATAAGACACTGCTAGAGGTAGTAATACTGGAGAAATTCTGCTCCTCCATACACTACTGTTACCTGGATACCAGGGTCACATGACCTGTGTGGTGGTCATATGATAAGACACTGCTAGAGGTGGTAATACTGGAGAAGTTCTGCTCCTCCATACACTACTGTTACCTGGATACCTAGGTCACATGACCAGTGTGGTGGTCACTTTGATAAGACCCTGTGGAGGAGCTAATACTGGAGAAGTTCTGCTCCCCCAAATTACACTACTGTTACCTGGATACCTGGGGTCACATGATTTGTGTGTTGGTCAAATGATAAGACGCTGTGGAGGTGGAAAATACTGGAGGAAATTCTGCTCCTCCATACATTTACTGTTACCTGGATACCAGGGGTCACATGACCTGTGTGGTGGTCCACATGTTTAAGACACTGCTAGAGGTAGTAATACTGGAGAAGTTCTGCTCCTCCATACACTACTGTTACCTGGATACCAGGGGTCACTTGACCGGTGTGGAGGTCACATAATAAGACGCTGCTGGAGGTGGTAATACTGGAGAAGTTCTGCTTCTCCATACACTACTGTTACCTGGATACCTAGGTCACATGACCTGTCTGGTGGTCATATGATAAGACATTCATAGTTTCATAGTTTCATAGTTTGTAAGGCTAAAAAAAGACAAGTCGTCCATCTAGTTCAGCCTGTTGTGCTAAGGTGTTGATCCAAAAGGAAAGGGGAAAAAACCCCAATGAGGTAGAAGCCAATTGTCCTCATTTTAGGGAAAAAATTCCTTCCTGACTCCTTTCTGGCAATCGGGGAAAAATCCCTGGATCAATGACCCCTCCCTGAATCCTAGTCACTATAATTTGGTTATATTATTACGCTCCAGAAATGCATCCAAACCCTTTTTGAACTCGGTTATTGAATTCACCATGACAAGTCCCTCTGGCAGAGAATTCCATAGTCTCACTGCTCTTACAGTAAAGAATCCCTTTCTATGTTTATGTAGAAACTTTCGTTCCTCAAGACATAAAGGATGCCCCGTGTTCTAGTTTACAGCCCTGTGTATAAAAAAAAATCTTGGGAGAGATCTCTATATTGACCTTTGATGTATTTAAAAAAATTTATTATGTCCCCCGAAGGTTTCTCTCCAAATAAAAACCCCAATCGTTTTCGTGGATACCAGGTCCACTATTTTTTTGGTTTTTTACCTGATTAAAAAACCCTGTGGAGGTGCCCCCAAAATGTAAATTCGTCTTCCTAACAGTTACCTGGATAATAGGTAATGCCTTGTGGTTCTATGTAAGACCCGACCATTTTGGAGGAGTATACTGGAGAAGTTTGCTCCTCCCTAACTACTGTTACCCGGATACCAGGGGTCAATGACCTGTGTGGTGGTACTGATAAGAGCTCTGGGGGTAGGTAATACTGGAGAAGTTCTCTGTTTTTCCATACACTACTGTTACCTGGATACCTGGGGTCACATGACTTGTGTGGTGGTCAAATGATAAGACCTGCTGAAAGGTAATACTGGAGAATTCTGCTCCTCCTTTCACTACCGTTATTGGATACCAGGTCACATGACTTTTTGGTGGTCAATGATAAGGGCACTGCTGGGAAGTAGTGATACTGGAGAAGGGTTTTGCTCCTCCATTTCACTACTGTTACCTGGATAAGGGGGCACATGACCTGTGTGGGGGTCACATGTAAAACACTGCTGGAGGGTGGTAATTTCTGGAGAAGTTTGCTCACTCCATACACTACTGTTACGTGGATACCTAGGTCACATGACCTGTGTGGTGGTCACATGATAAGACCCTGCTGGAGGAGCTAATACTGGAGAAGTTCGGCTCCTCCATACACTACTGTTACCTGGATACCTAGGTCACATGACCTGTGTGGTGGTCATATGATAAGACACTGCTGGAAAGGGGTAATACTGGAGAAGTTTGCTCCTCCATAACTACTGTTACCTGGATACTAGGGGGCACATGACCTGTGTGGTGGTCACATGATAAGACCTGCTGGAGGTAGTTATACTGGAAAAAGTTCTGCTCCTTTCCCTACACTACTGTTACCTGGATACTGGGGTCAAATGACCTGTGTGGTGGTCACATGATAAGACCTGCTGGGGGCCAATAATGGAGAAGTTCTGCTCCTCCATACACTACTGTTATCTGGGTACCTAGGTCACCCTGACTTTTTTGGTGGTCAATATTAAAACCTGCTGGGGGTAGTAATACTGGAAAAAGTTCTGCTCCTCCATACACTTTCTGTTACCTGGATACCAGGGTCACATGACCTGTGTGTGGTCACATGATAAGACACTGCTGGGGGTTAATACTGGGAGAAGTTCTGCTCCCCCATACACTACTGTTACCTGGATACCTAGGTCACATGACCTGTTGGTGGTCAATGATAAGGGCCTGCTGGAGCTGTAATATGGAGAAGTTCTGCTCCTCCATACACTACTGTTACCTGGATACCGGGTCACATGACCCTTTTGTGGTAAAAAATGATAAGACACTGCTGGAGGTGGTAATACTGGAGAAATTCTGCCCTCCATTACACTACTGTTACCTGGATACCAGGGGCACATTACCCGTGTGGTGGGAATTGATAAGGGCACTGGGGGTGTAAAACTGGAGAAGTTCTGCTCCTCCCCTACACTACTGTTACCTGGATACTAGGGTCAATGGGCCTGTGTGGTGGTCACATGATAAGACGCTGCTGGAGGGAATACTGGAGAAGTTCTGCTCCTCCATACACTACTGTTACCCGGATACCAGGGTCACATGACCGTGTGGGGGTCACATGATAAAACGCTGCTGGAGGTAGTAATACTGAAAAGTTCTGCTCCTCCATACATACTGTTACCTGGGTACCAGGGTCACATGACCTGTGTGGTGGTCACATGAAAAGACTGCTGAGGTAAATATGGAGAAGTTCTGCTCCTCCATACACTACTGTTACCTGGGTACCATGGGGCACATGACCTGGTTGGTGGTCACATGATAAGACGCTGCTGGAGGGAATACTGGAGAAGTTCTGCTCCTCCATACACTACTGTTACCTGGATACCTGGGGTCACATGACTGTGTGGGGGGCAATGATAAGACGCTGCTGGGGGGGTAAACTGGAGAAGTTCTGCTCCCCCATAACTACTGTTTACCTGGATACCAGGGTCACATGACCTGGTGGTGGTCACATGATAAGACCTGCTGGAGGTTGGGAATACTGGAGAAGTTCTGTTTCCCCCATACACTACTGTACTGGAACCAGGGGTCACATGACCTGTGTGGTGGTACATGATAAAACACTGCTGGAGGTTTGTAATCTGGGGAAATTCTGCTCCTCCCTTTCACTACTGTTACCTGGAATACCGGGTCACATGACCTGTTTTGGTGGTACATAAAAAGACGCGCTGGAGGTTTGTAATCCCGAGAAATTCTGCTCCTCCATACACTACTGTTTCCTGAAAACCGGGGTCACATGACCCGTGTGGTGGTCACATATAAGACGCGGGTGGAAATTAGTAATACTGGAGAAGTGCTGCTCCTCCATACACTACTGTTACCTGGATACCAGGTCAAAGACCTGGTGGTGGTCACATGATAAGACCTGTTTGGGGTTTGTAATACTGGAGAAGTTCTGCTCCCCCATACACTACTGTTACCTGGTACCAGGGTCAAAGACCTGGTGGTGGTCACATGATAAGACGTGTGGAGGTGTAATACTGGAGAAGTTCTGCTCCTCCATACACTACTGTTACCCGGGTACCAGGTCAATGACCTGGTGGTGGTCACATGATAAGACATGCTGGAGGTTTTAATACTGGAGAAGTTCTTTCTTCCTCCATTTCACTACTGTTACCTGGATACCAGGGGTCACATGATTTGTGTGGTGGTTGACTGAAGCCCTGTTTAAAGATTCAAGAAGTGAGTCTCTCAAGCTCACTTCTTGAGTTGATACTTTGCATTTTTTTGTACTGGGATATTTTTCAATAAAAAGCATTTATGTTGAACCTCTCTTTGGATTTTATTGGACTATTAGGGATGAAGTTGGGCTACTTTGACCGAGGCGGCCTGTTATATTTGATGCCATAATTGGAAATTTGCGACTTCAGTGCTGTCCAACCTACACTATATTTTGACTACTATGAAGGCATGATTAGTCTATACAGTTACTCCATGGAAGCTATTACTGTGGACAGGAATATGGGCTAAATTTGGGGATAGGGGCCTACTGTATTTGTATAAAAGTACAGGAGCAGAATTGTTCATATATCTATATAGGAAAACTGTATGATTTCCTATTATATACATAATACATAAAATAATGCATAATATATACATAAATACCACTTTCAGCATATGTTAGAAGTGTTCCCATGTAAAGTGAAGCTGAAGCTTAATATACCCTCACATTTTGGGATGAAAATGTTGGTAACTATGACTGAGGTCAGCAGGAGGGGAACTAAAAACAGGATACAATTTTAGGACTCTTTATCGATCAGCTGTTTTCAGGACTGGATATTCTGGTGCTCCAGGCAAATAAGACATATAGCGCCCCATCAATGAAAAATTCAGTCTACGCCATACCTCCTTTTGTCCCCTTCCTGTCTGAGATGAAGTGGCGCCCTAGGCATTTGCCTACTTTCGCCAACTGTTGTCCCAGCCCTGGCTCTTATCACCAGGGAAATTACATTTTTTTCTACAGTGGTCACTACAGGTGAAATATAGTATTGCATGCCAGTTATTCCAAAGAATTGGGAACCATGTAGCACATTCACAGGCCAGGTTCACCAAAGTGGACCACTTATTTTTAGCCTTAAGAATAACCTCCGTTTGGTCGCACCTATAGTCCTGTACGGGGACTATCAGAAAAGTTCAGTCCTTTTAGTGCAGTATCTTATTCCCCATAATTCCAAAACATACAAAGTCAGACAATATTGAGTGATTACTTTATTTACACGTGATGTGAGTACAGACAGCTTTTATTTTCTGCTCATTACAGCAAGAATTGCCATAGTCAAAGCGATGGTCCCGGCAACTCCTCCAATTATCATTCCAATAATGTTGCCATATAATTGCACGGTCTCGCAACGCTCTCCGGTGTACATGAATGCCTGGCTGGATGCACACCTGCAATGCAACATCAGACAATAAGTGCCGGTATTTGATGCTACTCACACGGTCAACGCTCCGACCAACCTCTGAGTTTTCTGTGCGGCTATCCTTGAATTTGGCAATGCTGCATGCACCATGTCTTGTTTTCTCCTGGTTATAGAGGAGCCGCCAATAACATGTAGGCTGAGGGTTTTTAAGGCAGCTCCTCCCAACTCCCTTGGGCTGAGTTTTGGGGCCACATGTATGAAACGGTTTTAGATTAAAACTCACTTTTTTACCTATAGGTTGCCTATAGGAAAAAAGTGAGTTTTAGACCAAAACCGTTTCATACATGTGGCCCTTGGTGTTCAGCTAGGCTCTTGTCATCCTGTCCTGTCCAGTCTATCTATGTCTTCTTTCGTCTCGTCCCTGTCATCCTTGCCTGTGTTCTTAGTCAGACCTTCTAGCTTGTTATCCTTGCCTATGTTCTTAGCTTGTGTTCTACTCTTTGTTCTTAGTCAGACCTTCTAGCTTGTTATCCTTGCCTATGTTCTTAGCTTGTGTCCGAGTCTATGTTCTTAGCCAGAGCTTCTGCCTGTTGTAGTTTGTGTTCTTGTCTTATACCTTATTAGACTCCTCCATTCAGACACAGGCCGTCATCACACTGGGCTTCTCCTTGTTGGACGTTATAGTTATCCCAGGGTTTCTCCAAAGAACGCTTCCTCCTCTCGTGTCCTTGCCTGCGTAGTCTAGCCTGTGTTCCTGCCTCTGTTCCTTGCCTGGCTTTGAATTCCTGTTTGTGTATCTTGTACCTTGGCCTCGATCAGGCCTTCCTGTCTCATTCTGCACCTTGTTGGTATCCGTTTAACTCCACGTTGTAGTACTTGGCACGTTTCCTGGTTCCTTGTTCTGTCTGTTGGTCTTCTGTCTGTGTGGTGCCTGTTTTGTTGCTTGTGACCTGTGCAGGTCAGTGGCCACTGCCGGGGACTGCTCTGAGGTCAAAACGTGATGGCCATCGGGGTTAGGCCCTCCTTACCATTCTAGGCTGTGTGAAGAACCCCATGGCCGCTTAGTTACACCCCTTCGGAGGAAGCCAGGTAGTGGCACAGTTAGTCCACTACCTGCCGTATACGTGACAATGGTACTCTAATTTATAAAATTATTACATAAGAGCATTTATGTGTTTTTGCAAATAGTTCCTGAATCCAGGCATCTAAAATAAAATTTTACAAATAAACGTGTCTCATAATATCCTAGCTTCTAGTGCACATGTGGGAAACTCAAGGCCTGTGGCTGAATAATAATTGTATGTGGCCCATGAGAGCTTAGACACAGCGAACAGGGATGGATGAGGTCTGGAGGCAAAAGGACCAGCTTTCCAGAAGATGTAGCCAGCGCTTGGCAGATGCAGTGGCACCAGCACAGGGAGCAGGCACCATCTTGGATTGAGAGCTCTTGAGCACATCGCCACACTGCTCAGTTCAGCAACTCATAGGCGGTGGCACAGCTCTGGCAGCCATGCAGAGGCACCTAGCCAACCTCCAAGGCAACCATAATGCTCGTGAGGCCCTCGGTGAAAAGTTTTTTTTACTGTTTACAGCTACTGAGCAGAACATGGGTCTTACCGGTATTCTGAAGAACGGTGTCCTTCTTCTGGATGGGGACGTCAATGCTGCAGCCGCCGATTTGGCTGAAGTGGTCATATGGCAGTATGACATTTTTTTAATATTCGATATCTGTCCGCATATACATATTTAGCAACAAAACGCTCATAGGTCCCACATTGGAATCTTCCCTTTGGATCCCATATATTTCAGCATTTCACAATGAATTCGTGGACCCGTATTTCTTGAAATATCACTTTTCTTTATTGTAAACAATAGCTTTCTAAAATGTTTCAGTTAAAAGCATTGCATATAGTACAGTCATGGCAGACTAGTAGCGTATGTTGCACAAACAAATAGGTAAATACCTTCCATAGAGCTTAGAAGCGATCATTAGATGAGGAGCAGCATGGACAACCGGCCTGGTGAACGCCGCAAGATGCAACGTTTCAAGGGATCAACGCCCTCTTTCTCAAGCATGCGTGTTCTAGGTTTGCCTTCCCTTTATATGCATGTTAACCCTTTCTGGTTAACCCTTGGTTAAAAAAAAATAAATTATTTTAAAAACACTTTGAAACTCAATTCTTCATTGAGTCCATTCGGGCTTTTGGAATCAAGGGACACTATCCAGTATGTTTCCCTTTTTAGTAGCTGAATCTTAATCTGATCTACATTGTTTCCTTTAACACTATCAAGAATACACCATTTCAAATCTGATACATTATGTCTTTGCTCAAAAAAATGTTTTGCTACAGAGGTTTCTCCGTAGCTTTTACTTGTACCAGCCTCAACCTCCCTTGTCTGAGCTTTTTGTTTTTGTTGTTTGTAGTTCCTAATTGCACTTCTATGTTCATTAAGGCGAACTTTGATTTTCCTGCTGGTTTGACCAATATAAATCTGTCCGCATGGACATTTTAGCATATATATTACTGCTTTTGATTCACATGTGTAGTATTTCTTAATGGGGATTTTGTACCCCTTCATTGGATGACAAATCTCAGACCCTTTTATTATAGAAGTGCAATTGAGACAATTCAAACATGGGAATGTGCCCTTTTTAGTGTTTGCAAAAAATGTTGTGTCTCAATCCTGTTTGTTCTCAAATCTGAAGAAACTAATGTGTCACCTAGGGAGCGACCCTTCTTGTACACAAATCTCGGTATTTGTGAGAACAAAAAGCCAAATTGTTCATCACTCTGTAAGATATTCCAGTTGTTACATATACTTTTCTTTATCAGCTTAGCATGATGGTCATATTTGGACAGATACATTAATCTGTTCTCTTTTCTTTTTTCTACCATAGATCTATCCCTTAACAACTCATCCCTTGGTTTTTTCATGATTTCCTCCCCTAGTATTTCCAGTTCTTTTTTATTATAACCTCTTGCACTGAATTTCTCTATTAGCTTCTTAGAGGGAGGGAGGTTGAGGCTGGTACAAGTAAAAGCTACGGAGAAACCTCTGTAGCAAAACATTTTTTTGAGCAAAGACATAATGTATCAGATTTGAAATGGTGTATTCTTGATAGTGTTAAAGGAAGCAATGTAGATCAGATTAAGATTCATCTACTAAAAAGGGAAACATACTGGATAGTGTCCCTTGATTCCAAAAGCCCGAATAGACTCAATGAAGAATTGAGTTTCAAAGTGTTTTTAAAATAATTTATTTTTGTTTAACCAAGGGTTAACCAGAAAGGGTTAACATGCATATAAAGGGAAGGCAAACCTAGAACACGCATGCTTGAGAAAGAGGGCGTTGATCCCTTGAAACGTTGCATCTTGCGGCGTTCACCCGGCCGGTTGTCCATGCTGCTCCTCATCTAATGATCGCTTCTAAGCTCTATGGAAGGTATTTACCTATTTGTTTGTGCAACATACGCTACTAGTCTGCCATGACTGTACTATATACAATGCTTTTAACTGAAACGTTTTAGAAAGCTATTGTTTACAATAAGAAAGTGATATTTCAAGAACTACGGGTCCACGAATTCATTGTGAAAGTATGACATTTTTTATCTGCCCAACAGTGCTGGGGAGCAAAGGGTGACTATGTTTTGTGTTGGATACCCAGAGGTGCTGGGCAGCCCGTCTAGTCTGTTAGTATGGGTGTCACTAAGAGGCTGTAAGCCAGTATGGTGCACCACACGTTATGCACCCTTATGTATTGCTTTATCTATATGCAATTGTAATACCGGCAGCCACCCTCATGCCCTGAGGATGTGTGAGTGGTTGTTTAATGGGTATTTTTGCATTTCTGCAGTGTCTCCATACATTATACTGTGGCTTTTCTGCATGCTGATGTGAACAGGAACCAAGCTAATGTGCAGTCTGTATCATTTAAGTCACAGAACAAAAAAAGGAAAAGAGGACTTAATACCCATAATAATAAAAGTAATATAATTTTATTTTTGATATTTCTAAATATGGGTAATTATACTTCTTTGTGATATGCTATAACTATGATGACTGTTATGCTGCATAGCTTTACCTTGTTCATTTCATTCATTGATGGGATTCTTTGTTCCTACACATTTTGAAAAGATTGTTAAAGCTTATCTCATGAACTTGTGTCCCTGCTATTGGCTTTTTTAGCTGTCGTTCTTGTATATTGATTTGTGTATTATTGATTATGGATATATTTTTAGAAATATCAAAAATAAAATTATATTAATTTTATTATTATGGGTATTAAGTCCTCTTTTCCTTTTTTTGTTCTGTGATATATTTGAGTGATATTGCCCCATGACTACTTTGAAGGTATTGCTTCAAAATCTGGTTCAATATATTGTCTAGGAGCTTTTTTGGTGTGTGTATCATTTAAGTGTTCCCTTAGCTGTGGGATCTTTGCGTTGTTATTCAGCAATCAGCTGCACCTGTCAGCTTTTTTTCCAGGAGCATATAAGGCTAGAAATGCCTGCTTCTGGGCCCAGTTTAATTCAGCCATTGAGTTGTGAACAAGGCCCAAAATGGTGGTGTTTTTTGGTCATATGGCTCTGCTTACATCACCTTTCTGAATTGTTCACTTCCAAATGGTGATGTGAGTGGCAGGTGACCACTACAACCAATCAGAGACTGCAGTAGTAATGTGCCCCTACGGAAGAAGAACTCAGGATACATTATACAGGGCCTGATGGGTTATTTCTGAATCCCCTCATCAATAGATCCCAGAGGTGAGTGACTGCCTCCAAAGTCAACTCAAAATGGGGCTTTTTTCTAGTTGACCTTTATGATAATGTAGTATAAGGAGC
The DNA here is from genome assembly GCA_025379985.1 of Phyllomedusa bahiana. Classification (NCBI taxonomy): domain Eukaryota; kingdom Metazoa; phylum Chordata; class Amphibia; order Anura; family Hylidae; genus Phyllomedusa; species Phyllomedusa bahiana. The sequence goes on along the minus strand of JAODAL010021102.1, from coordinate 25,536 downwards.
CCATTTTGGTGTCAACAATGAGTTCTCTACTACTCTGGTTGTCCATTCTGATGCTGCTGAGTTTGCATAAACCCCACTTTTTATATGAACCAATTTGCAGGACTGCTGCCAAGAGTGCAGAGGGCATGAGCGGAACTATATCAGTAGCAAGCAGAGAAGCTGCTATGGAGCCCAGAGCTTGAGGGGGCCCACTCAGGTGTAAGAATACTGTGCCATTTTGTTGTTAATGTTTTGGTTTTTTTGCTACCTACCACTATGATATGAGCTCTGATATATAGCATTCTGTTTATAGCTTTAATTATTGCTCCTTATACCTATGCTTGAATTTCCTGTCATTCCTGTCTTATTTTGCAATGGGCCCCTATATATGCTAGTTAAGCCCCTGGCAGTAGGGCACCTGGTAGGTATCAAAGGCTCTGTGGCAAGAAAGGGCTTTTACTCAGATACAGCAGCTCATTTGTATTCTAACTTTTCTCATTGGTAAGTACCTGGGGCTATGATGTTAAGCAGTAGTGTTGCACTTCAGGTTTGGGTCTATGTCAAATTCAACCTTAATCTAGGCAATTAATTTTGAAGATCACCAAAAAATGGATCCTATGTTGGGTTTAGGAGCAGGGTTAACTTTTGGTGTCTCTTTCCGTCCAGCAGTGCTCCAGGCCTTGGATCATTCTCACTGTAGCATCACTTTTGAAGTGACTTTATTTCTGGTTTCCCTAGGAAACTACTGTGTTTTGGAAGATGGTAGTGACCTTGGATGTGACGTATGACATCCAACATCACTTCCGCTTACCAAGACATTGGGATAATTTTGGGGAAGTGAGGTTGGACAGGCGCTTCGGAAGTGATGCTGTGGTGGGAGCAACCCTGAAAGGTAATTGCACTATCACCCTAAAGCACCCTGACGACAGGCTACAACCATGATATACTGTACCTGCAGCTTGCTCTGCCTTTCTCCAGCACACAGACTCCTCCATTCAGACACAGGCTGTCATCACACTGGGCTTCTCCTTGTTGGACGTTATAGTTATCCAAGGGTTTCTCCAAAGAACGCTTCCTCCTCTCATGTATTTCCTCTTCCTCCACTAAGGCTGCAGCAGGTCGGATGGGAACTTCTGTTTTTATAAGATGGGTGAGATCTGTAGGGCAGATTGGAAACATATGTAATGAACTCGAACTCTCTGAGATCTCTTGTTTGACATAGCCCAAACTTTGCTCATCAGAGAGAAGCCACAGAGGCCTCCATTGCTGTGAGACATTCCACCATAACAGTGACCCGCCGTAATGTACTATAAAACATGTATCAGCTAGAGTTGACCCCATTATAGTGAACGAGTCTCAGATACCACCATTGCTGAGTGTGAAAGTCACATATTCCACCATAACAGTGAACCAACCACAGATGATGCCCCCAGTCAGGCTACCAGTCACAGATGCCTCTACTAAAGTGTGCAATCCACACATGCCCTCATGACTCTATGCCAGCCACAGATTCCTCTCTAACAGTGCACCCACCACAGATGCCCTATTACTAGATTGGCATGCTCTTATTGCTCATTTAGATAACTGACAAAATAGGATAAAGACAATTTTTTGCCAACAACAAAAATGGTGGGGGGAAAGGGTGAGGATTTCCACTTGTGCCATAAGGTACATATACTCCGCCATGTTCTTCAAGATGTGTAATTGGCATGATATATTTAACACAACTTACTAAACACATGAGGAACTTTTCTTTACCTCACTGCACCTCATACTTAGTATACATAGCCAATTTGGCGCACGCCACGAATGTCACTTTTTTGGGCCACAATTGCAGCACACATTCCCCGCCATGTGTAAATCAATTATTCCACAATGAGATGACAAGGAAAAGAGAATTTGCTTGCAACTTTTACAATATTAGTCACGGTCCTATTATTCCCTACAAATCTCCCCACCCAGGTGTGGCTGGTGGTAGTCATAATGTATATTTTTGGATATTTTCTAGTCAGCCACGATGACTAGAAGGCTAAGGCTGGCCGAAATGTCTCTCTGTGTTTTCTGGATTCTCAAATAAATGACTTGGAAATATCTTGGAAATGTGATTCTACGGCATAATTGGGGGGTGTAATTGCACTGCAATGCCACTGAAGTGCGCCCCGCAAATCATAGCACTCATTAAGTGACATTTTACAGTGTATTGACCGGTGCCTACTTTGTGTCCGTAGAAAGGAGAGACGTGTCACTTCTTTCCGGTGCCTACAAACCACAGAAAGGGAGGGTTAATGGGGGGGCCGGGGGCAAAAATTAGGAACCAAACAGGGCCCCCCGCTCTAGCTGTGGGGAACCTCCCTTAAAAATTATTTTTTAAGAGGCAAAGGCCCTTTTTGGAGTGTTTTCATGTATTTGTGAATAAGCTTTGTACCTTCCTCACTGTGGATTCCTATACTCTGTATTATTGGGCGGGGAAAACCCTTTTCCCTGAGCACCCATAAAGACTCTTCATGGGTGCATGATTCCTAATTTAATTCTTGAAATTCTGTCGCAACTACCTTGATAAAGGGTAAACCCCAAGAAAATTAGTTTTTGTCGGGTTTGGTTTTAAGGGAGACTACCGGGTTTTTTAATGTTAATCTAAATATGTATACACTGTGAAGGGTTAGCTCTAGTACCCTTCAGGGGTTTATTAGAAAAAGTCCATACCTTGGGGAACAATAAAATTTCTTTTCAAATTTCTTAATGCAGTAAAATTTACAACATACCCCCCAAAACCCGGGAAAAAAAAGATCAGATCCATTTTTTAAAGGAAAAATTTCCTCCCCCGAAAATTTTGGTGTGAGTGATAAAGGTGGTCCAGCCATAGTTTTGTGGTCCTGTGGGCAGTTGGGGGGGAAGGATCCCAAGTGCCGTTTTAGAAAGGGTCTTCCCATGGGGAAAAATTTTTGAGGGTTTTGAAAAGGGAAAAAGAGACTTGTGGGAAAAAGAACTTGCCATTGTTTAATGTAGCACATTTACCCATTACAATCCCTACTCGATAGAAGGGTCCCTTAACAATCAAATCAACACAAAGGGCAAAAAATGAAATGAAGTGGCTTGGGAAAATTTTTTTGGCGTGGTTTGCACAAAAAAACTGTTTTTGGGCCAAGTCCCCGGGGAAATTTTTTTAAGAGGTCTTTTGGCAAAAGCTGGTGCACGTCTGACTGGCGCACAGTTTTGTATGTGCAGTTTTTTTTTTCGCATGGTCCCATTTACATTCATAAGTTTAGAAAACTTTTTATGAGTGTGGCGCGGCAAAAAAGGGTTGTGGGGATTTACCCTTTCCCAAATTTAATTTTTGGGAGGCTGAACAAATTTTCCCCGCATTCCCCTTTTTTGGTGCAAATTTTGTCGCCTGATTTTGTCTCACAACGAGACACATTTATAAAGTGCTGTGAGACACTTTCCTACATACTAAAGATGCTGCACTAACCTACTGAGAAGGACGACGGCGGAGGTGGCGCCACTTTTCATACAAGTCCCCAAAGGGGGATAAAGTATGAATGGGGGTGAGGGAAAATTTTTTGGGGTGAAATTTTCCAGAAAAACAGTCGCTGCCTCTATCCGACATTTTTATCTCTCGCTAAAAAGTGGCGCACATCTGACACCCTCTACAGTTTTTTTAAAGGCCAATTTCTTAGAGATGGGCCGAAACCGATTCATAAGATTTTTTCACCCTTTTAAGAATGTGGCTCAACAGAATGTGGCACGAAAGTGTCAGACTAGTTACATAGTTAGCACAGTTGAAATTTAAAGCCCAAATTTTAAAAGTTTTTGGCACCGGGCACTTTCCCTGTTTCCACTATTTTGGTGCTTAAATTTGTCTCACAACGGCACACATTTATAAAGTGCTATGAGACACTTTCATACATACCATCAAATGCTACACCAACCTACTGAGAGGTACAACTTATGAGGTGGCGCCACTTTTCATCCATTTACCCCCAAAATTTTCCCCGTGGGGATCCCCCGCAATATTGTAATCCATTTAGAAAAACCCAGCAGTAAGGGATTTTTTTTATTTTTTTTTTCCCCCGCGACCATCACAGGGGAAAGTGAGTGTTATAATAGCCTTTAAAATAAATGGGTGGTTTGCATAATGCAGAACAGGACAGGACCTACATGAATAGAGATGCCCTTTGTAGTTGCTCTCCGCTTGGGTGGCCTCAAAGGGGAAAAAAAGGGAAAAAAGGTTTTATTTTAAAAGTCTCAACCCCCGAAGTTGTTTCACTTAAAGAAGGGGGGGAAATTTATGTTTTTCAATTGGATGGCATTTACAGGTGGCTCTTAGTTAAATTAGTGGAACTAATTTACAATTTATGAAAATGGAAGGGCCCCCTGTAAATTCCGTCCAATTGCAAACACAATTCACACAAATTCTCTAAGTGGAACAACTTCAGGGGGGTGAAACAGTTGGGAATTTTAAAAACTTTTAATTTTTTTTTAACCTTTCCTGGGCCCCCCTAATTGGGGGCCCTCTCTAAGGCAATGTTTCACACGGCTTATTGGGCCCACGTAATTTGGGGGACGGATTTCACCCCCCAATTAAGTCGGTGCCCTTTCAGCGGGGGGGGGGGGGGCCAGCAGCTCGCTGGCCCCAAACACTTCCCTTATTAAAAAGGGGCGTACACCCCCGTAAAAAAATGGCAAAGTCACTTTCCCCCCCCCTCGGGTATTCGGCCCCAAACGGGGGAGAAAAGACGGAAAAACCAAAAAGTTATCTATGAGAACCCGTGGTTTCCTAATGGGGCCCGGGACGGATTTGGAAACCTTTCTGAACGCAAATACCGGGTGGCCGTAAAGGGGTGGAAAAACAGGCGCCCAAAAGCAGGTTGAAGAGGGCCCTTTAAAGTTATCCCCAAAATTTTAAAAAAAGAAAAAACCAAATTTTATTTTCCTTTATCGGTGGAACAGCTTGGGAAGGGAAAGGGAACCGGGAAATTTTTAAACTTTATTTTTAAAAGCCATCCTACTCTTTGCTATAGCCCAAAAGATAAAAATCCGGAACATTTAAAAACTGTAAAGACTGGGAGTAGTGGGTCCCACTGGGCCCCCGCAGGGCGAAAAGGTACCGGGCCACCCCAGGGGGCGGAGCTAAATGGGGCCCCGGGTTTTCACCAGAGCCCCCCCGCAAAAAACGGGAGGACTCCCACGGCGGGATTTTAACCCTGTCGCTACCCCTGATGTGACTTGCCCTGCGGCGGAAGCCAAAGGGGCAACGCGGTACAAAAAATCGGCAGGCGAAACCTTTGTAGTCGGGGAAAAGGCCAGAAGGGCAGGGCAGGAGCGAAAGGGTTTGTCCCATCGAAGGACGTGCGCAAAAAAGGGGCTGGTACAAAGGAGAAGGTAAAACCCGGGGGTTTTAGTAGGCCTCCTCGTTTTAGGTACCCGGCCCTATTGGGCTTTTGCAAGGGTTTGCTTTGGGGGTGGAGCCTATATATAGGGTCCCGCGGACCGGGTTTTAAACACCAAAATTAAACCGGGAAACCGAGGGGAAAACGCCCCGGCAGGGGTGACGGACGGAAGGAAGCAGGGGGCGGGGCGGGAACAGATGCGCTCAAAGGGGAAAGTGAAGCGCCCCCCCCCCCCCCCCCCCCGGGCCCCGGGATGCGGGCCGCGGTTTTCCTCACTCGCCTCCCCGCGCATGGGGACCCCTGGGGGAAAGGGGTTTCCCCGCAGCCCAATTCCCCGGGGCGGGGGCGCGGGGGCCCGTGACAAAAACTACAAAATGAAATGATAAACAATCAGTGCCCGGCAGGGTGCGCCAAGACAAATTTAAATTTAAAAGTATTTTAAAATTTAAAAAAAGATTTTCAGAAGTACCAACGTACCATACCCTGTAGAGTTTTGGGCCCAAAATGACAAAGCAGAGCTGTAGAACATTATCATGCAGGTTAAGACTCTTTTTACACTGTCCATTTATCATCTGTGCTTAGGAAGGCTCCCAATGTACACAGTAAAAAGTATACATAGGCCCATTGCCCCGATAGGACCCCCAAAAAAGGGCCCCCGCCTTTTTGGAAACCATTCTTGTGATATAATACTTTTTGGGGGTGTACTGTATTTGGAATAGCAGCTTTTTCAGAAAAAGAATAACCCCCTGCCGTTTTTGGTTTGTTTTTTTAAATGGGACCCAATGTATGATACACGGGCCCATCTAACTTTGGGACCTTTAAATGTGCTTTAAAAAAACCCCCCCTCTCTCTCTGTGGGTACCCAATAACCCCCTTGCTTTTTTATGCATTTAAAAGGGTATCTATAGAAATAAAGGGAAAAAAAAAAGGGTTTGGGTATCTTGCCCCTTTGCATTTTAAACATAGGATAAATTTAGAGGTTCATATAACCCCTGTTGGGGACCCCCGAGAGCCCAGGGGTTGTTTTACTATGGGAAAACCCTTTCAGAAAAGGTTTGTCTAGGTTACCGTCCTGCTCTCCTCCTCTCTTGCTCTTTGTCTTATCTGAGAGCAGGGAGTGATGTTGCCACAGGTCAGCACTTAGGACTGCCTGCAGCTTTAAAAAAAAAAGTGTTGTTATCCCCTAAAAAAAAAAAGAAGACTGATTTCCTTTTAAGTGTTGACTTGTGGGTTCCCGAACTCTCTGCACCCATAGATAAATCTCCCACTCCTTTTCAAATGCAAAAGAAGAGCTGTGAATCAGGGCTGATATTTCTAATCACTGAACCCCTTAAGAATGGGCCAGGAAGAGGCAGGGGGCATGAATCTAAAGCTGCTTGTGTCTCTGAAAAAGCTTGGGGGAAAACAACCCCCTTTAAAGTTTACCCTAATACTATATCAAAAATTTTTTGTAGGGTTTTTCCCCTGACGAAGGGTTAAAAACAATAAGGGCTCCTTCCCAACATGGGCCTTTCCCTATTTTTTGCAAGAAATTTAAAGGGCCCCACCAAAAGGGGTATCCCCTGCATTAGAGAAGGAAAGTCCAAAACCCTCACCCCAGATAAGGATCTATACTGTAAAAGCTCAAAATTTTTAGTACAAAATAAAAGGGGGTTTAACAATGATTGGGGGAAAAAACGATTAAACTTATTTACTTACAAAAAATATTATGTGATTTGCTTTGTTTTTGTGAAACTTCGGCTAGAAAAACAATTTTAAGACGGAAAGGGCTGGGTTTTTGATCCAACAGTGTCATGAAAGACCCTGATAGTTTAGGGGCCCCGGCCATTGCAAGGCGTATCGTCTTCCCCAATGCACAGGTGGAAGGATATCCCGAGTTTCCGGGGTAAAAGGATGAGTTTTTCCCATGGGGGTGAGCCAATTTCCATATTTTGGGTTGGGCCCCTTTAGGGTTTTGGGAAAACACTTTACTTACAAACGATCTCCCTTTTACCCGGGGGGTGTCAAGGACCGGGGTAAAGTTTTCGGATGGGCCCCCAAAGAATAGGGGGAGGGGGGTTCTGATAGAGGGTTAAAGTCATCAACAAAAATTTCCCCCCACTATGGTTTTAATCTTCCCCCGAACACCTTTGGAAAAACGTAGCGGAAAATTTTAAAGTTTTTCGTTTTGGGTACATGTTTCGAGCTTCCAGTTGTGGGCGTTGTCACCTGAATGGGGGAAAAAAAAGTAATACTTAGTCCAAACCCTTTTTTCATTTTCCATCCCCAAAACTTTGTAAAATTTAATATTGGGATCAAAGTTTCCCCCCCTTGCTACCCGGCTTGCTTTCCACCCCAGAATAATTCTATGAAAAATTTGGGCCCTAAAATTTTTTGATTATAACCATAAATTGTGTGGGTTTTCCCCCCAAACCTTTCTAACCCCTTTCCCAGTGCCGGTCTAAACCGGGGCCCAGATGGTCACTTGTCCCGGGGGCTTCCCCTTCATCTTTATAAAAAAATTTCAGACACTGCTCAGTCCTTTTAGGTAAGGATGCGGGATCCCCGGAGTGCGGTGTGGCCCCAAAGGGTTCCCCAAAACTGGTATCAAAGTGCATAAAATAACCCGAATCTGTCAAACAAAGTAAAAGCAAAAAAAAAATATTATGTCAAGTACAAAAAAAATTACTTTAAAAGAGGTTCCCCAACACGGATCAGTTTCCCAATAAAGAAAAAGTGAAAAAATATACAAGTACATTGCTGTTTGTTTTTTTCCCCTTTAAAGAATGAGGGCAGTTCTTATCTCCTGCTTGTGTACAAAAAACTTCCTTGGGGTTAAATGCCCAATCTCTGTGTCTCATTGCTGTAGTTGCCCTTGCCGACCATGGTGACATCATTCCCTACTGTGTCTTATTAACAAAGGAGCTTTTTATTTTTGAAAAACTTTAATTTTAAACCCCATCTTTCCCCTTTGTCCTGTGTTAAAAACCTTCATTTACCAATGTCTTTAAATGGTCAGTAGGAACAGCAGAGCTAAAGAGTCAGTCATAGCTGTATAACCGCCCACAGCCTGAATAGTAAGTGGGGTTTTTTTGGGGGTTTTTTTCGTAAAAAGGTTGCACACCAGTATTAATTATTACTTTTTCAAAAAAACTTTATTGAGTAACATGAAAAATATCCAGTTTCATTAAAAATTGAATCAAATATTTTTCCCATTTTATTTTTTCTTTTGTTCGTTACTCGGGTACGTTTCGGTCCAAATGGACTTTTTCATGAATTTTAAAAAAAATAATAAAAAAAAAAAAACAACGAATTGTTAGTATACATAACACCACTAGAAAAATATCGTTTTTAGTAACACACATTTAAAAACCCATCATTATACATAACAGGTTTTTAATTTCTTTTCATTCTTTCTTTTTTTACAACCCCTAAAAAAAACAAGGGAAAAGATAATTATTACATTGAAAAAAGGTCCCAAGCTTAACAGGTTTGGTTGTCTCTTAGAACCCTGCAGCCCAATCATAGCCCCCTAATTAGCAATATCCCCCACATTATCAGAATCATCTCCCAATATAAAATGTTAACATCAAAAAAAACCCCATAAATGAAACCCACAACCCCAATATTTCCCATATATTTTAAAATCTAACTAGATCCCATTTTGATAAATAATAGGGCATACAAAAAAAAATTAAACAGTACAGGGAAGTAGGGGACAATTAAAAGTTATCCCCAAAAAAAAAATTTAATTTAATTTTAAACAAAATTTGTCAATGGATATATAAATTATACCGTAGTTAATTCTCGGTTACCCTAATGGCATAAGAAAATTTTTAAAATAAAAAATTTCCCTATCTTACCTGCCCCCGCATTGTTTGTTTTTTTAAATAAAAACCGGAATGGACTATTTTCGGCGAGTTTTTATAGACCCCGGCAAGGCGTAACAGCCATCGTTGACAGGAGTATGAGAAACTCCGGGTGTGGGCGCTGGTAACCCAGTCATAGGGATCTATCTACGGTCATTCACGGGTACAGAGCCCCGTTTGGGTATATAATAGGGGTAAAGTTTATATAGGCGATTAAAAATCAATTAAAGAAAAAAATAGGATCGTGAAGCCCGGAAAATGATCTGTTTGAAGTTGGGTGATGCAAAAGAGGCATAGATTGTTTTAACGTATATAGGTATCAGGGTAAACCCCCCCCCAATTAGGGTGTACCTCCATCTGTTTAGAGATAAAAAAGATCCGCGATCATATTTTCCCCCACTAAGGAGTATTTAAATACATAAAAGTATGCATATATGATATATTTTAATATAATGTCCCCTAAAAGGGCTTAAACCCCCCTTTCCAATATAATGGGGTTAATATGGTTGTGGGAGACATTCCGACGTTACATATGCAACATATATCAAATCTAATCTCATATTTTAGAATGGTAAAAAAAAGAAATTGTATGTAACATGAGATGTCATTCACGTAACACAAAGCAGTTTCATAGTATTAGTTTTTGGAAAAAAATTTTATTTCCATCTACCATTAGGGTCACTATACTAGAAAAAAACTTCAATTAAGATTGAGCAAAGCAAATTCCCCGTTTAGGCCTTAGGGGTTATGTCTCCAATTTGGGGAATCCAAAAGGTTTCTTTGTTTAATAAAAGAGTTCTATTTCCCCCTCGGGGGGTGGGTATTTGGATGGAATAAAAACTGATATCTAAGTTGTGGAATTATGGTTTTTCTAAAAATGTGGGGATTGGTAAAAGTAATTCCTTCCCCTAATGGTCGATTTGTGTTTGGAAAAAAAACGGTCCCGACACGCTGAGTAGTCTCCCCAAAAGATGCGAGACACACGGGGGCTTTTATCATGTATACCAAAGCGAGATTGATGAAAAAAAAATTGTTGACCCTAATCCTCTTGCCGTTTGTGGATGGGTCAAATTTTCTTCCAAATTACTTTAAATTGCCCAAAACCAAAGGCATGGATAATACCTGTTTTCGGGGGATTGTAGAAAGTCTGTTAGGAATTTCCGAGGTACCCATTGCTCGGACCCCTTATCCGTGATTTAAAGATCTTTTGCAGCGTTTGGGGGGAACAAATTCTTCAAAAATTTGGTGGGCCCGGGGTGTAAAGTGCCCAATTTTTTGCGGGCGCTCCTTGTATTTTTTGAAAAAAGGGGTGATAGTGGGTACACATGCCATCGTTTGGGTTTCCATTTTTGCTCTTTTGTGCTATTGTTTCTTTTCTGGGGGCTCTTGCCCTCCAGTAGGAATCGGATATCTCTAGGGTTGAATCTGTCAGACATCTCCCCTATCCGGATATCGGGGTAAATCCCTATCCAAAACAATCCTGTCCCTCTTTAAATGAGATCTGGTAAAGCTTTTTTAACGGATTTGGGGATGATTACTACAAAAAATCCAAAGGGTTTGGGCCCTAGGTTTCGATAAAAATCAAAAAGCAACATCCTTGAGTCCTTTTAATGAGTGTAAAAAAAGTTCACCCAGTAGTGAAGTTTATGGTGAAATCAATTTTATAAATATTTTTTTGGGATTCCATGAACCGGGGATAGGGATTTCCGGGACCCCCCCTTTATGAAAAAAATGTCATAAAACTGTAGCGAACCATAATTTAGCTTTAATTTTGATACAAAATATTAGTATAGTTTTAGGGTTTTTTTCCACATCTTAAACAATTTTGAATAAAAAATAAAAAAAACCTGTCTTGGGTGAGTAATGAGGGTTTTTAAAAATGTGTGTTAACTAACAAGATATTTTGTAGTGGGGGTTATGTATACTAAAATTCTTTTGTTTTTTTGTTTTTATTTTTTTTTGTTTTAGAGTTTTCAGTTAAAAAAAAGGTCCATTTGGGGGACCGAAACGGGAACCAGATTTATCGAATTTTTTAAAGAGGGGATAAATAAAAAAAGGGAAAATATATTGATTAAATTTTTTAAAATAAAAACCGGATATTTTTCATGTTACTCAAAAAATTTTTTTTAAAAAAGTAATAATTTTTAGGGGTTTTTGAAATTTTTTACGAAAAAAATTTACTGTTTTTTTTTTGGGTTTTTTGCAACCCAATTTTTACCCCGGATAGAGGGGGCAAAAGGGACGACCCTCTCTACAAATTATCTATTTTTTTGCTTTGAGCCCCAAAATCAATGGCCCCAAGGGTTTTTTTCCTACAAATTGATCCCACACTCAACAAATTATGTCCAGGATTTGCAGTTGTCTACGGATTTTTTGTTTGCCCCCACCCCCACAAATTAAAAGCAAGGGGACTATGAACTTTCTAAAAAAGGAAGTTTTTTTCACACCAACTCCCACTGTAGTTCATTGAGGGGTTTATTTATAGGGGAATAAAAGAAATTCCACGAGGTCTCCGTTGTCTCTGGGGCCTCCCTCTTTTTAGGATGATGTGGATTTTCAGTCAAGTTTTGAAGGCTTTCCCAAATTTAAATGCTCATTGGACATTATGTACTTAATGGGGAATTTTTGCATAAATCCATTGATAAATTTAAAATGAAAAAAAATTAGCGGGTATAGGGGAACAATTAAGTTTTTAGTACTCCGAAAAAGGCCCTGGAATAATATAAAAATAAAAACTGAAAAAAATGATTGATGAACATAGGAAATTCATAGATTTAAAATAAAAAAAAAAAGTTTTTTTGAGGGATCTAGAAGATTACCAATCAAAAGGGTTGTCTTTAGGTGGAAATGGGATAGGTTTTTGGAGATGGGATATATACTACGGGTATGCCCAAAATTCTTTTGAGAGGGGATGCCTCTGCTTCCCCCTATAGAGCCCACCTTTTTTTGGGGAAAAGGCAGAGGCAGGGCCAAACAAAAATTTCGGGGAAAACAGGAGGGGGGGGGAAAAAAGAAGGGCTCAAATCCCCACCAACATACGACTGGGGTTCAAAGGTAAAGGAGAGGTCACTTGTTGTAAATATTTCCACCATTAATTATCTCCTTCGGAGACCCTTTCCATATTAAAAAAGGGGATTATTTTTTCCCCCAAACATCCCCCCTTAACACTTTTTTATTGGAACAAAAAATTTCAAAGATTCTTCAGATAAAGTCCGTTTAAAGGTTACAGTTTTTTCTGGATGTTAGGGTACGAAAATCTATAGACCAAAATTTAATATCTTTTGGCAATATTTGGGTTATTTAAAAAGGGAGAAATTTATATGCCCCCCGGGAAATTTTTTTCATGGGGGTTAAAAAACATTAAAACACCAGCAGATTGAAAATTAAAAAAATTTTGACAGAAAGGCAAAAGGGGGGAAAATTTTAAAATACTTTTTCTAATATTACATCAGGGGAAACGGAGGGCTCTTAAAATCTCCCCCAAAACAATGAAAAAAAACGATCAAGCCGGCGGGAAAAAGGGGGGTCCCCATCGTTTTTTAAGGGGAAGGGGAAATTATTACAGGAAATTTAAAAAATTTTTCCCCCTTGCGGAACAAATAAAACTTATGAGGGGTACCTTAAAATTCCTGAAAGAAGGATACAAGAACGTTTTGGCACCCCACACTATTTTACATTTTGGAGAAAAAGGGTTTAAATTGACATTTCTTCATTAATTATCTAACTAAAAAAAAACCCTTTTTTCCCGGTATTTTATGAAATTCCCCAAAATACATAAGAGGTTAAAAACAATCCCCCAAGGCCCCTTTTTTGTGCATCGACAAAAAAATCAGTTGTTGTTTCCCTTAGCAATCTTTCTGAATAGAGAAATTATCCCCAATAATTCGCAAAAAATTAAACCCTTTGGGTTCTTAAATACTATGATTTTTTGAAAAAATTTAAAAAAACTTTTTCCCATAATTAGTTTTAAAGGGCGATTTTTTATTGAATTAGATGTAAAAAAAACGGGCCCTTTATATTTCGTTTTGAACAGGGGAAAAAGGTATTAGAGCTAAAAAGAAATAGGGAAAGAGTTGGCCCCGATTAAATTCCGAACAGAGAGATTTTTCCCTTTGGGATTTTGCCCCCAGTTTAAATTTGGGGGAAAAAATTTTTTCTTTCTTTTGGGGAGGTTTTTTTAAAATTCGGGGGAAAGGGGGGAACCTGCCATGGGATCCAATTTTTGGCCCCCCCAAATGGGGGAATGCATTTTATGTCAGATGTGGAAAAAACCTAAAATCTATAAAACTTTTTTGTTTTTCAAAATTACGCAAATATTAGGGGTTTTCGCTACATTGATGACATTTTTTGCATATGGGGGGGCCCGGAGTCCTCTATCCCTGAGTTCATGGAATCCCTAAACAATATTTATCCAGAATTGAGTTTCACTATCAACTTCAGTGCTACTGAGGTGAACTTTCTTGACGCTCTGGTTAAGAAGGACTCTAGAGGCATGTTGCATTTTGATCTTTATCAGAAACCTACGGACCGCAACAGCCTTTTGGAGTACTGTAGTAATCATCCGAAATCTGTTAAAAAAGCTTTACCTAGATCTCAGTTTAAGAGAGTGGACAGGATTGTCTCGGATAGGGATTTACGCGATATCCGGATAGGAGAGATGTCTGACAGGTTTCAACATAGAGGATATCCGGATTCCCTACTGGAGGGCGAGAGAGCCCTTAGAAAAGAAATAGGTAGCACAGAAAGAGTAAAAGATGTGAAACCTAAACGTATGGCATGTGTCACCACATATCATCCCTTTGTACAAAAAATACAAGGAGCTGTCCGCAAAAATTGGTCACTGTTACACCAAGCCTATCCAAATATTGAAGAATTTTGTTCCCCTCCAATCAGCTGCTATAAGAGATCATTAAATCTACGGGATAAGGTGGTCCGAGCAGATGTGGGTAGCCTTGTGAAGGTTCCTAGACAGACTTTTTTACAATCCCAGAAAACAGGTACTTATCCATGCCTTGGCTGTGGTCAATGTTCAAATGTAATTAGGGGAGAATTTTTGACCCATCCACAAACGCGCAAGAGGATTAGGATCAAAAAATTTTTACATGGAATCTGTTTTGTGGTTAATGATAAAAATGTTGGGTCTGCATACGTTGGGGGGCTACTCAGCGTGTGCGGGACGCTTTCCAAAAAATCGCCCATTAGGAAAAAGGGAATTACTTTTCCCAACCCCCAGAAATTTTTTTAGAAAAAAACCCCAAAATGTCTAAAAACTTAGATATAGGTTATTGATTCCACCCAAAATCCACGGCGGGGGGATAAAACTAAATTATTAAAACAAAGAAAAATCCTAGGGGTTTTCCCCTTTTGGAGACATTAACCCCTAAGGGCCTCAACAGGAATTTGATTTTTTGCATCAATTTTAATTGAGAATTTTTTGATAAAGTGATGCCTAATGGTAGATGGAAATAAAGGTTTTTTCCTTTAAAACTATTAATGAAAAATGCTTTTTGGGGTTTATGTGGAAGACATCTCATGTTACATACTTTTTTTCATTTTCTTTACTTATTCTGAGAAGGGGGTTAGATTTGATTTGATATTGTTTTTTTATTAAAAGTCGATGAATGTCTCCCAAATTCCTATTTCCCCCCTTTTTGATGTGGTAAGGGGGGTTATAGCCCCATCTATGGGAATTATTTTAAAAAATGATATATTATTGCAGTATATTATGTATTTAGAATACTCCCCTTTGGGGGGATAAAATGATCAGCTGGACATTTGTTATTATTTACAAGATGGAGGTACTCCATAATTGGGTTGACCTGATCCTATAAAAGGTATTACAATCCATGCCTCTTTTGCTTCACCCTAACTTTAAAAGATCTTTTTCCCCGGGGGTTTTACGATCCTATTTTCTACTTTAAATTTAGTTTGAATCGCCTTTTATAAATTTAGGTCCCCTATTATATGACCCAAACGGTGCTCTGCCGGGAATGACCTGTGATAGATCCCGTATCGGGATTTTGCATGCGTCCCAGCCGGAGTTTCTCTCTCCCTGTCAACTGTGGGGTTACTGCGCTTGCGGGGGATCTATAAAAACTCGGCGATATTTTTAAATCCGGGTTCGGTTTTTTTAAAAAAAAACACAATGGGCGCAGTGATAGGGGGAACTTTTGATTTAAAATTATTCTCTTATGCCTATTTAGGGTAATCGTGAATATAACTATGGTATAATTGATATATCTATCGACAAATTAGATTTAAAATGTGAAATTAATTTTTTATTTTTGGGATAACTTGTTAACTGTCCCCTACTTCCCTGTGCTGGTTATATTTGTTTGTATGCCATATTAGTTGATCAATATGGGATCTAGGATTAGATTTAAACTATATGGGAAATATTGGTGTTATGGGATTCATTCATGGATGTTTTTTGATGGATGTACAACATTATATATTGGTAGAGTGATTCTGATAATGTGGTGGATGTTGGCTATATTAGGGGACTATGATTGGTCATGCAGGGTTCTAAGAGACAACTCGTATCCTGTTAATGCTTGGCAGCCTTTTTCAATGTTAATAATTATCTCTTTGCCATTGTATTTTTATAGGTGTTGTAAAATAAGAAAGATATGAATAAGAAATATAAAAACCTGTTATGTGAGTAATGATGGTTTTAAATGTGTGTTACTAACAACGATATTTTGTTGGGTGTTATGTATACTAACAATTCGTTGTTATTGTTTTTATTATTTTTTAGAGATTCAGTTGAAAAAAGGGCCATTTGGGACCGAAACGTACCAGAGTATACGAATCTAAAGAGAGATAAATATAAAATGGAAATATATTGATTCAATTTTTAATGAAACCGGATATTTTTCATGTTACTCAATAAAGTTTTTTTGAAAAGTAATAATTAATACTGGTGTGCAACCTTTTTACGAAAAAAATTTACTGTTTATTTTTTGGTTTGCACCCAATTATACACCGGATAGAGTGCCAAAGACGATCTTCTCTACAAATGAATAGTAAGTGGGAGCCTGAAGCAGTAGAACCTCTCACAGCCTGAACATGAAGTGGGAGCCTGAAGTTATAGAACCGCCCACAGCCTGAACAGTAAGTGGGAGCCTAAAGCAGGAGAACCTCTCACAGCCTGAACATGAAGTGGGAGCCTGAAGTTATAGAACCGTCCACAGCCTGAACAGTAAGTGGGAGCCGAAGCAGGAGAACCTCTCACAGCCTGAACAGCAAGTGGGAGCCTGAAGCAGTAGACCCTCTCACAGCCTGAACATGAAGTGGGAGCCTGAAGTTATAGAACCGCCCCTAGCCTGAACAGTAAGTGGGAGCCTGAAGCAGGAGAACCTCTCACAGCCTGAACAGCAAGTGGGAGCCTGAAGCTTAGAACCGCCCACAGTCTGAACAGCAAGTGGGAGCCTGATGCTGTAGAAATCCCCAAAACGTGAACACGAAGTGGGAGCAGGGAGCTATAGAACCGACCACAGCCTGTACAGGAAGGGGGAGCCTGCGGCTGGCTGTGAAGAGCCGGCTGTGTGAAACAGCATGGTGAGACAACCCCTTTACTGTATTAAATGTTGACGTACTAGAGTATTTGTTTTCACTTGCAATTGATAATACAATATATGACATCACTGACAGAAAAAAACTAAAACATAACTTTTACTAAATACCTTTAGGAAAAAACAGATCAACAGTGACATAAAATTTTTAGATGTTATCATTCTAGTTGGCCGCAGGGGATATTTGTGGGAGATTTTTAACGCTCCTACGCATTATCTATCTTGATTTCTTTGTGTTTAATACCACCAGACTTTTTGGACATAGACATGCAATTTCTTTTGTATTGCTGAAGTATCTTTGGTTCTCTGGTGGATACATATACACTCTGTACTGGTACTATTGGGCATTTTGTCTAACACCTTTGATTGGTATAGCCCCCTGAGGAACCATTAGTAATATTATATATACGGGGAAACACATCGGGAACAGATAGGCTACTTTTCTTGCTATGGTCCTATACTATTGGTCCTATACTAACTAGGGCATTACAGGGAGAGCCTCTGTAGGGTTGGGACACCCTTTTCGGGGGAACAGCTCCATTAGTTAAGCAGGACACAAAATGGTAAAATGGTCTTATTAGGGTATCATTGGACCTTCTCCTTCCCCAGTTTGGATGAGGTGGATCTATTGAATAGTGGATATCTATGCACCATCCTCTGAGTACTGTGAGTAAAAGCCTACTAATTGTTTTGGTGGTCTCTATATACCCTGAAGTGACTGCCATTATCTCCCGCAGACTACTTTGTGGCTGCTAAGTATATAAAAATTTTATATCACTATTGATCTGTTTTTTTTCTAAAGGTATTTAGTAAACGTTATGTTTTAGTTTCTTTCTTTCATTGATAAGATTTTGTGTTGATGAGACTAAAAAATAATTCTTTGTCAGTGATTTTTTAATACAATATATGCTTCAATTTATGATCAGTGGGGCTTTATAGGGATGTTCCTACTTTGCCTACTTTGATGTTGTACTGAATGGTACCTGCACCTATCTCAGGAACTGGCCCCTGAAAGTGTTGGGTCAGAATGGAGAGCCGTTTGCGCTTCTTCACAACTCTATATTCTGTCCTATGGCAGTTCCCAGTACAGATATGCTTGCAAGGTTGGTGCTTTTTTTATTTTTCTCTCTGGATTATGGAGGTCTGATTGACCCAATGAGAAGTCTGAATTTGACTCTAGTGAGAGGTAAAGATAGAGTAGGACCACCCGCCTTGAGATCCCGTTGTAAGCCGGGGGTGGCATAAGCATGTTTTGATCAAAACATGTGAACTAAGAATCTCAAAGTTTTTTCATGTATTATAGATAGCATAAATGCTTCTTTAGAGGTTTCCATGTACTGTATAGCCCTTTTAGCAGATGGTGTGCCACTGGTATTGGAATGCGTGTATATATATATATGCCGCAGATCTGGTCATTTATTACCCATCTCTGACAACCCGGAGTTTCCTCCAGGATTATCCCCGAACTTGTTTCTGGGGGGCTCCAAACTCCAACCACTGAGGTTTTATAACCTCCTCGTCGAGTCGACTCTTCCTTCCTTCAACTCTCTACCCGCTAACATCCGATCTTTCCCTAATGCCCACTTCAGGTACACCCAACTAAGACACTACTTTAATTCTATCAAACACTCGACTAAGCTGGGGAGGCCACTGACTCAGTTTGAGCAGCTGTGTCTGCTTGAAAAGTCACCCCGACATGCTATTTCCTGTCTGTACAAAGCACTGGTCACCCCTCAGGATTCCCCCCTACCAAATTATTGCGTAGCTTGGGAATTGGAGTTGAATAAACAATTCTCTCCGTCTCAATGGGCAAAATGCTTCACACTCACCCATAAGGCGGTTATAGCATCCAAGTCTCAAGAAACATCTTTCAAAATTCTCTCCCGCTGGTACAGGGTCCCATATGTTCTGCATAAGTGGTACCCCTCAGTTCCGGACACCTGTTGGCGTTGCGGGGCTGGCGTGGGCACCATGCTACACATATGGTGGGAATGTCCGGCTTTACGACACTTCTGGGATGGAGTCTATACAGTTATTCATGAACTTGTTGAGGCCACTCTCCCCAGATCTCCGGAGGCCGCATTGTTATTTATGCTCGACTTTCCAGTGCCAGTGTATAAACAATCCCTATTGCGCCACCTACTGCAAGCGGCTAAAACAGTTATCCCACGGCACTGGAAGTCCTCTGATCCCCCAACCATTGATGAATGGTTTGCTGAAATCTCTCTTATATCCCGCATGGAGGAACTGTTAGTTCAGACGCCAGCCCAGGCAGCTAGGTTCGGGAAAACATGGTTTTACTGGACCAAATTCAAATCCTCCCCTCTCTTTAGATCGCTCTCTCCCTAATACGATTCATTTCTCCCCTCGCATTGACCTAATACCTCTGGAGTGATTGGCTTCCTTTTCTCAGGTCCCTACAGTCCCATCTATTGCCAGATGATTATGCAGACGGCGCCCTCACCCTTTCCCTCCCTTCTCCCCCCCCCCCCATCCCTTTCCCCTCCTTATTATTTTCTTGAAGGCACTGTTCTGCCTCTCTACCTCCATGTTGGAAGTAGGTTACCTTCTTAGCTATCTGCTCATCCATTGTAGCACTCATTAACTGCTTTACCATAAGTACAGCTTTGTTAATACTTTCATGTTAACCTTTTATACTTACAGCTGATTATCTGTAGTGCCTTACTATGTGTTGAGTTCATAGGACCCCTTGTTACATTATGCTTGCAGTAAGTTCCCCTTACCTATGGCCAATTATAATCTCTTGGCTATGTTCGTAAAGTTTGTTGAATTTCAGAACCGACAATATCATAAAACAATATACATGGCCTATCGGATTATATAAGACTGCCCTGTAAAGCATCTGTACTGCTGTTGGTTGTTCTATTTGACTTAGGACATGTTTCAGTTTTACATTTACTAATGCATGAGCAGTATCTGTATAGCCACACCTCTGCATTGCTCACTGAGCCTTGCAGATGGGTGCTTTCTCAACCCTAAAGCGCTCCTGTACCTCATTGTGTTGTATAATGCTTACAATTCCATGCCTAAGGAGTGAGTCAATATTTGAGGTATAAAAAAATTTTCTTTGGGAATTAATAACTTTCTACAAATTTGCTTGTACTATGCATAACTTGTTATCTGATGGTCTTCAATAAAGCTTTTGAATTATATATATATGCCGCAACCAAGCCAGTGGCATCCAGGTTCACATTGTGTTTTTCAGAATTTTTTTTTTGTGCAGAACTATACGTTGTATTTGGCATATATAGCTTTTAATTTATAGAGGGTGGAATGGATGCCTCCATTTTGGTCTCTTGCACCCCGCCCACCTCCACAGGCTGTTATATCAGTACAGATATGCTTGCAAGGTTGGTGCTTTTTTTATTTTTCTCTCGGGATTATGGAGGTCGGTTGACCCAAATGAGAAGTCTGAATTTGACTCTAGTGAGAGGTAAAAATAGAGTAGCACCACCCGCCTTGAGATCCCGTAGTAAGCCGGGGGTGGCATAAGCATTTTTTGATCAAAACATGTGAACTAAGAATCTCAAAGTTTTTTTCATGTATTATAGATAGCATAAATGCTTCTTTAGACGTTTCCATGTATTGTATAGCCCACCGGTACACGGAACTACCATGGAAGAGAACGAAGAGTCAAGCACAAGAGCAGCCGGCTCTCCATTTCATGCTGACATCTTTGGGGGCCATTGCAAACATATAGTTGAAACCAGAAGGTTACATACACTATTTAAAGACGCATGTTTTTCTCACTATCTGACATGAAATCAGAATAAACCTTCTCCATTTTAGGTCAATTAGGAACCAAAATTATTAATATTTGCCAAATGCTGGAATAATGAGAGAGAATTTTTAAGGCATTTTTATTACTTTCTGCAAAGTCAAAAGTTTCCATACATTTGATTAATATTTGGTAACATTGCCCTTAAACTGTATGACTTGGGTCAAACGTTTTGGATCCTTCCACAAGCTTCTCACAATAGTTGGTAGGGAATTTTGGCCCATTCCTCCTGACAGAACTGGTGTAACTGAGCCATGTTTGTAGGTCGCCTTGCTCACACCTGTCTTTTCAGCTTTGCCCATAAATTTTCAATAGGACTGAGAACAGGGCTTTGTGATGGCCACTCCAAAACATTGACTTGGTTATCCTTAAACCACTTTGTAACCAGTTTGGCAGTAGCTTCGGGTCATTGTCCATTTGGAAGACCCATTTTTCAAGCTTTAATTTCCTGTCTGATGTCTTGAGATGTTTTCCTTCAGTATTGCCACATAATCTATTTTACTCATGCTGCCATCTATTTTGTGAATTGCACCAGTCCCTCCTGCAGCAACACAGCCCCACAACATGATGCTGTCACCCCCGTGTTTCACAGTTGGGATGGTGTTCTTAGGCTTTCAAGTTTCTCCCTTTTTCCTTCAAATGTAACAATGACCATTATGGCCAAACAGTTTCGTCAGACCCCAAATGTAGTCTCCAAAAATGTAGGTATTTGTCCCTGTGTGCGTTTGCAAACATTGATCTGGCTTTTATATGTTTCTTTTGGAGTAATGGCTTCTTCCTGGCAGAGTGGCCTTTCAGCCCATGTTGATACAGTACTCGTTTCACTGTGGATAATGACACAATCTTACCAGCTTCCACCAGCATCTTCACAAGGTCTTTTGCTTTTGTTCCTGGGTTGATATGCACAAGTCGGACCAAAGCATGTTCATCTCTGAGACACAGAACCTGTCTCCTTCCTGAGCAGTATGATGGCTGGATATTCCCATCTTGTTTGTACTTGCGTATAATTTTTTGTACAGATGCATGAGGTATCTTCAGGTATCTGGAAAATGTACCCAAGGATGATCCAGACTTGTCTTCTTGATATCTTGGCTGATTTCTTTAGCTTTAGCCATGATGTTACACACAGAAGCAGTGTGTTTCTGATGTGCATTTAAAAAACATCCACAGGTATGTCTCTAATTAACGCAGATGTTGCCAATAAACCAGAAGCTTCCAAAGACATGACATCATCATCTGGGCGGACCAAAATTGTTTAAAGGCAGAGTAATCCTAGTGCATGGAAACTTCTGACTTGGCAGAAAGCAATAAACATGCCTTAAAAATTCTCTCTCTCATTATTCTGGTATTTTGCAAATATAAATAATTTTGGTTCCTAATTGACCTAAAATGGGTAAGGTTTATTCTGATTTCATGTCAGATAGTGAGAAAAACCTGCATACAGTAATAATATCCATATAGTCGGAGTGACAGGAGGACACCGAGGAAGAGACATGTGGAAGGTTGCAAAAGACGCTAGATGTTACACATAGTAACATAGTACGGTTGAAAAAAAGAGTTATGTCCATCAAGTTCAACCTATTGTGGGGAAAGATGTGGATGAAGGGAGGGAGATAGGGAATTTTTAAGCTTGGTTTCCCCTACTGATAAAGACTTGGGACAACATGTATGAATGGGGCTGCGCCAGAATTCTGGCGACAAAAAGCTGTAGTAGACCAGTTCTATAGATGTATGAACAGGCGTACCCCAAAACTTTGGCACGATAAGTGCCTTGGTACTTTTTAGCGCTCCAAAGTTTTGGGGATTTCTGGGGGCGTGTCGCACCACAAAACTTTGGCGCCGAACAGTTAGAACAGCCAGACCAAGTTAAAGGTGGTCTGCCTGAGCTGTCGTATTGGCACTAGATTGTGCCTGTATGTATTACCTGCAGAAGAACAGGTTCATACATTATGGCGCAGTCTATACTACCTTAAAGCGGTTTAGAACTGGCTCCATAAATATTAATATTATTTAGTTTCAGGTAGTTATCTAAGCTTCTCTTGAAACCCTCACCTCTTCCTGCTGTGACCAGCTCCAAAGCTCCACCGATTCACGGTGAAGAAGATTTTTCTCCCCTGGAGAAAAGGGCGCTACGTGTTGTTACATAATCTCCAAAAAATTGGGAATCTCGCAAGAGAACAAAGAGTGACTTTTGATCACTATATTTATTATTTTGATCGGACCTCTAAGCCTTGATAAAGCCAGGTTAGCTGGCGAAACATGTCGGCGAGGTCAGGCATGACGTTTTAAATTGTGATGTCTCACCTCTGTCTACAAGTGTCACCTGCTGCAGACGGTGTCACAAGGGGCCTTATTTGTTCTGTGTCTATGAGATTAGGGACGACTGCCCAAGTAGTTGGCTTGGGATCCCTTACTGAAGCTAGTACTTTGCTATAGATATAAGGCTCCCCTGTTAGTAGGTGGGGTTCCACCAGACTTGATAATAGAAAGGGAGTTATTCCCTCTCTCAGAAGCAAAAAGGGTTAAATGATGAGGTTAGAGATCTGGTTTTTAAATAGTGTGTATAGAGGTTAAGAGTTAGATATAATAAAAGTTACGTTTTAGTGTTTAACAGATAGAGAACTGATAGAGTCTACGTGTTGTTAGGCACAATGTTCTGCTTTATCTTGTAAGATTAGGCAAACAATTTAAAATTATACACGACCTGAGGAGTTGTCTATTTAATAGGCCAAGCCGAAGACATTACACAACCTCAGGCTGTCAAATTATCAGAACAAATCCTGTCCATAAACCACTTGGACCCCTCTGTGTTATCCTGAACAGCTCTCGCTCTGCAGGACTTGATGCTACTTTGTAATACATGGTCTTCCACTGAATTCCTCCTGCAAATTTCCCCATATGCCATTGGAATTTTCTTGGACCATAGTCCACAATTTAGCATAGAAGGTTCTTGATTCTATTTTCTTTTCTTTTTATCTCAGAGTAGTAAACAGGGCAATTAACCTTTGACATGAGCAATAAGTGTACTACCCTTGTTATACCTGCTAATAAGTCAGCACATGTGGCTTCTGCACATGTTGACCTTTGGATTTATGGAGGACTTAACAGTCGGAGTATCTCACCTCTGCATTTTCCAGCCAAGGTGTGGTCGCTAGAAGAACTCGAAGAACCCAACTGGTGGATCCAGTCGGTATCATCTGTGGTCGACTGGACCATTCCACAAATGTTGATGAACTCAAAGGAGCATTGATCCAGGAGAACGAGGGGAGCGGCTGTGAGGAAACAACAAAATCAGTTTATTAACAAACAGAAAATGTATTTCTTAGTGGAACAGTTGTTCTGAAAGTCAATCTCTAGATGAGAAACCCAGAATTTAGTTTTTGGTTCGATATTCTACCGCTAAGCCCGCAAGTCTGAGATCAAAGCAGGGAATAGTTCAGTTATTCCAGGTTAACCAAGACTCATAATAAAAATTAGGGTTATTCAGATTGAAAAAAGATGGCATAGGGGTGACCTAATTATTATGTACGAATATATGAGTGGCCAGTAGATCTTTTTACACCATGGTCTGTAACTACGATGTCTTAGACAGCGCTCACGTTTCCCGCTCCAGCACCATTTTCCTTGTCAATAGGTAATAGGCACTTGCTGGTAGCTGGATGTCATTTTAACTTTTTGCCCTTTTGAGATAGTATGAGACTATTCTGACTTCTCAACAAAGAACCACATCTTACTCCAGCAGAAATGCAATGGTTAATATCTACTGACTCTGAGCTCCGTTACTATGAGGTCTTTGATGGGCTCAGTAAAGTCTGCTATAAAACCCAGCTAGTTCTTTGATGCAATCCAAAATAAACTATTGAGTCCTAGCACCATAAAAAATGTAGGAAAAAACTTCCTTTGATAAAAAATCGTTATGCTTTTAAAATATTCTGTCGTCTGTACACGATAGTAGAGTGATGCGCATCATGCTACTACCCTTATTTGTTTCATCCTAGATAACCTGTCATTATTCATTGCAATGAATAAGGGCAGTAACCCGAAAAGCGTCTTATACAGACGATAGAATATTTTAAAATTTTGGAATAAAGTATAATGATTTTTTAGATACAGATTTTTTCGTATATTTTTCATGGCGCTGGGTTTCAACAATTTTGGAATTTATTTTGGAAGGTACTTAGATAACGTGGGTCCTCGGGAGGAGTCTACATACACCTTCCAAAGTCAAAAGGTGAGCAGTGCAACTTTATTTAAAAATTATTTTATTCACTGCCAAAGTGTCAGTGAATCTGTACCTACCCTATGTACTGCTTTAATCCACTGGGTACCTGTAGTACTACTCCTAGTCTTTTTCTTCTACTATGCTCCAGTCCTTTGACCATGCTCTAGTCCTGTGGTGGTGTGCCTATAAATTATCCCTGCAGCATCTGGCTGACAATTAGGGACCATTAGCAGCCAGGGGACCAAGAGCTGGATGTCATCCTGCAGCCATAACCCATTTTGCCAAAAGGTAGACACCTTAGTTCAGCCAGTGCAAAATCAGTTGCAATCTTAGGATGTAAAGGGGCGTAGTTTACTTCTAGAGGAAAGAAGGTTTCACCATCATCATATATGCAGATTCTTTACTGTAAGAGCTGCGAGACCATGTAACTCACTGCCACAAGAGGTTGTGATGGTGGAGTCATTAAAGGGGTTTTGCCACCATGTAATGTTGATGTGGGATCCTCCGAAATGGGTATTTAAAACACTTTCTAAAAATATGTGATTTACAAAAAGTGAAGACTCTGAGAGCTAAGCATTTCTAAATCCCCCTTAGTTACCTGAAAGCTTCCATAGACATGACCCAAACGACAGGCGCGCTGCGTGAAAAACTTCTTATCTGATGAAGCAAAATGAATGAGTTTAAAACCCGGTAAAAGTGCAGTTATGAGGTGTGTTTCTTTTGC
>JAODAL010021101.1:0-67824 GCA_025379985.1 Phyllomedusa bahiana | reverse complement strand
CGTTGCGGAGCAGTGTAGCGTGGCGCCACCGCGCTACTACTGTGTGTGCTGTGCCGCGGCCTGCGCGGCTCACCAACTGCCTCGGCTGTCGCGCCGCCGGGGCTTGCTGAATGTCAGTGAAGCACGGCGCCGCGCCCAGTAGATGTGGCGCGGGCGCCGTGCTACTACTGACTGTGTCCTGTGCTGTGCCGCACGGCTCACTCACTGTCTCCACTGCGCAGGGTCAGAGAGGGGGAGAGCAGCATAACATTCTACTCCCAGTCTCCTCTCCAATAAGGCCAGGGCGCCGGCGCCTGCATGCTCCTCCTCCTCCTATCACTGACTCCCCACGTAGAGCAGCCGGCGTCCATATTAGGTATAGTAGGGCTGGGGCTGGGCAGGCTATGCTCATAATGAAATAAAGCTAATGTCTTGGGGGTGATATAATTTAACTGCAGAATAATTGTCAGCTCTGTGGATCACCCTGACCCACAGAGCTGACAGTCTACAGTTATATTGATCAGCTTTATGGGTCAAATATACAATGCCGACACATAGAGCTGATCACGATAACTGTAGACTGTCAGCTCTGTGGGTCAGGGTGACCCACAGAACAAACAATCAGCATACAGTTATATTGATTAGCTCTAAATATGTGTGTATGTATATGTGTTTGTGTTGGTGTGTATGTATATATGCATGTATTGTATATATGTGAGCTCATATGTATTGTATAGTTGTGTATATAACACACATATATACAATATCGCCTCATTCACGTCACTAAAACATAATCCTGCCTGCTGTGTACTTCGACGGGTAATTGCGCTTCAATATGCCCGACGTACAGGCCGATGTTATGGCAATTCATCGCTCTCACTGATTGCCATGATTACCCGTTCTGGGGCAAATAAATATTAGTGGGAGCTCCAGAGGGATGCGCCGGCCACACTAGTTACTCTGTACAAACACATGCCGCAGTTCCTGTGCAAAATGCCCTGTGAACCCCGCCCTACGGAGCACAACGTCCCCAAGGGGCCCGGGCCCCGGATGTTTTGAGACCCTAGCAACGCCCCTGTTCAACGACACATAGTAGATCACTACTACAATACATAGCAGTACATTACTGTTCTGCTAGGCACTGCAGCTGTCAATCACCATGCTCGGCTGTACCTTCCAGGCACATCTGGTGGTGGTGATGTTAGAGATGGTAGTCAAGGAGACTATCGGCACCTCTCCATTTTGTCTTTACCTTAGCTGCCGCAACCTCATTTGACCTCAGCATATAAGCGGTTAATCGGCTGCGACCGGAGTAAACTCTGGTCTTGGACAATGCCTCAGGATCCCAGCTGTAATATACAATTGGTTACCAACAGCGATCCTGCGTGCTCTATTTTTGAGCCACATAATCTCCAAAAAATTGGGAATCTCGCAAGAGAACTAAGAGTGACTTTTGATCACTATATTTACTATTTTGCCATAGGCAAACTTAAACTCTATCAGTTCTCTATCTATTAAACACTAAAACGTACTTTTATTATATCTAACTCTTAACCTCTATACACACTATTTAAAAAACCTGATCTCTATCCTCATCATTTAACCCTTTTTGCTTCTGAGAGAGGGAATAACTCCCTTTTTATCATCAAGTCTGGTGGAACCCCACCTATTAACAGGAGAGCCTTATATCTATAGCAAAGTACTAGCTTCAGTAAGGGATCCCAAGCCAACTACTTGGGCAGTCGTCCCTAATCTCATAGACACAGAACAAATAAGGCCCCCTTGTGACACCGTCTGCAGCAGGTGACACTTGTAGACAGAGGTGAGAGATCACAATTTAAAACGTCATGCCTGACCTCGCCGACATGTTTCGCCAGCTAACCTGGCTTTATCAAGGCTTAGAGGTCCGATCACATGTGGTCTGAGCTCACTTCCTTTTATATCATGTTAGGTAAACACCCCATACAGGTGCTCACCAATTAGCTATCAGAGAATCCACATAAAACCCACTCCCCCTTCCGCGCGTGCACACTCATAACATGTCCTGCTGAAGCTGCCACCATGCTCTCATGAGCCAACAACCTTCAGTCAAATTTGCCATCTCCATAACAGGCTTGCGCCCCATCTTACCGTACTGCCCGTGCCAATGCACTGCACCAACAAACACCTCAGCCCTGACTGTGATGGGCTTCCATCTCACTTCTCTCATATTATTGCAACTGCGTGCCTCACCTAGAATGAACTAAGCAGACTAGGTATCACATTACACAGCACACTGCCATCTTTGTCAATTCCCATAAGCCCCTTCTCTTCAATATCTAATATGCATATTCATTGAGAATATAAACTCCACTGTACAATAGACCACTGTCATATTATCTTCCCATAAAGCTCTTCTCCTATGTATGTAATATGCATATTCATTCCAATAGAGCTGCAGACCCCATCAAATACATGTTCCACTGCATTGTTTGTCTCAAGACTATATTCATAAACTACTTCTCTTTCACATGTAATATTCATACTCATTTTAATAATACTGTAGGCCCTATGGCTAGCCCTCCCTCCCTCCCACAGTTTGACCTCACAAGTTCCCCATTGAAGATTCTCTCCTACGGCTCACAGCTAGCCATTCAATCCACCACATCACAATGGGAGCATGTAAGAACTCCAGTATCCTCAAATGCCACCGCATCCAGCTGCATCCGCCTCGTACTAGACCAGCGCCGCAAGCAGGAACAATAAATCTCTACATACATGAGTACATACATGAATAGTCCCTTGCAAAAGCACTATACATGCATCCCTAATTTGTTAAATAGAAAACGTGGCCTCACGTGATGAATATCTGTCATCATTACAGGACCCAGGGACAATGAGGAAAAACGTAGAGGCAAAAGGGGGGAGAGGAGAGGGGCGCGAGGAAGATGGAAGGGAGGGAAAAAAAAAAAAAAAAAACACATATGAACTCTGATGCTTCCATAGTCATATATTCAACTGTGCTATATCCACTTGACCGTACTTAATCACATATATCATGTTTCTTCAAAAATTATTATATAGGGAATCAGCAAGATCAAATAAATGCCGAAAATGAAAAGCCTTCGTTTAGGCCTTTAGGTTTCAATGTATTGAGGCACAATTGCCTTGACATAAATTTATCTATATTTACTTATGTCAAATTTCTGAAGGGGTTAAGAGATCACTCACTTCATAGAATTACATGTATTATAAAATCATTGTAGTGTGTATAAAATAATCACAGTTATAGGTATGATGTAAGGAGATCCATTGCTAAAAACCTTAAAACTCATGGGTCATCCTTAAAAGGAACCTGTCACATTGAACAAGTAACCTGATCTTCCAGGACTATATTACAAAGCAGGACGTGCTGAGTAAACTGATGTTTTATGGGAAATGATTAAGTATAATTTGGGATTTATTAATTTAAATTACTGCTTATTTGGGGTTAAGGAGTCCAATAGGTGGTTCTACACAGCTTGGTGCTCTAGCTAATGAGTAAGATTGCCCACTGGACTCCTCAACTCAAAATTGAGTAGAAATTTATATAAATAGTTTGCAAGTTGTTCGGAATGTTCTATCACTTTAAGATTTTTTCATGCCTGTTGCTTAGCCTTTGCCTAAGGTTGGAGTAGAACCAATTTGAGTTCTGAACCTACATCCAATCAATGATGGGATACAGTCATATGAAAAAGTTTGGGCACCCCTATTAATATAAATAATTTTTATTTCTAAATATTTTTGTATTTGCAACAGCCATTTCAATTTGATATATCTAATAACTAATATTGCACATTTTGTGTTAGTACAATGAACCTCATTTCAATCCGGAAATATTACTGTGTCCATCAGTTATTAGATATATCAAATTGAAATGGCTGTTACAAACACCCAAATATTTAGAACTAAAAAATGATTAAGATTAATAGGGGTCCCCAAACTTTTTCATATGACTGTATTTAAACCAGCCTATGGGCGACATGTATGAAAGGGTCAATTTTAATGTTCTTGCGTTATATGTGCCTAAACTGATTAGTCCGCCTGGCCCAAAACTTTGTAGTGAGGCAAAGATGTGGGGGCATTCTGGGGGCATGTCCCACTACATTTGTACTAGACACATTTACAAAATGTGGCTCGGCAAAACTAGGTGCATTACTGCTCGAACAGTTAGACCTATTTCAATGTGGTCTGTCTGAGTTGTCGTAATGGTACTAATTTGCCACTATGGCACAAAATGTCCATAATTTCTAAACTTATACCAGTAAAATAATAAAGCAATGATAATTATCAAAGTATATAAAATTAAATTATATGATATAAATTATAAAATTGTATATCCCAAAAAGATAAAATTATCTCCTATAAAAGTATTTAAGATTTATGTAATCTAAAAATAATTGCATATTAAATAATATAAATTAAACTAATACAGTATCTAACATAAATTCCTATCTCAATCGTGTATTTGCAGAGTTATCATAGTATTATCAGTGATTAAAAACACATCATAGCAGAAATAAAATATGTTAGACTAGCATGTCAGTGACTAGAAACTATGGTAGTGACCTTGCATGTTGCACCACAAGTCTCAAGACCTGTGATGTGCCGGCTATCACTGTATGTTAAATACACTTTTGGTGCATTACTAATGCGCCAAAGTTCCACAACGAGCCAAACACAGAAGTGAGGCGCCTCAAAACTTAGGCGCCATTTATGACCGCACATACACCAACTTCATATACCCGGGCGCATTTTACATGGGAAAAAAGAAGCGAAAAATTGTGTCGAGGCACCAAGTTTCATACATGTCGCCCTATCTGTGCACTCCAGGCCTGTGATTGTTCCTGCTTTCTGTTACTTTTCATGCCTGATATTTTTAAAGTATTTCCTAGTTTTTCTTACTGGCCTGTTTCTAAGTTATTTTTCTACTCCTTGATTTGGTTACTACGAACTCTGATATTTGATCTTGGCTAGTCTGACCATATTTGTATGTACTTTGTTTAGTCCTATATCCTCTGTTCTCCTTAGTGTGTCCTGCGTGTTTCACCCACTCACTTTTGTTTTTCAACACCTCTCTTGTGAGGCAACATGCATCTTGAGCAATAAAATCTATCCTGCTTTGCAGCAGGCGCTGGTGAAAACTTAGAGGAAGACTTAGAGTGACATGTAGGAATCCTGGTGCTGACAGGCCAGTTCTAAATAGCTTTAAGGCAATGTGTAAGGCCTCGTTCACACGGCTTATTTGTGCACGGATTGGCGCCGTACTCCGCGCCGGATTTGCGCTGCAGTACGGCTTCAATCCGTCCCTGTCATTACGGTAATCCACTGCTCTCATAGAGAACAGTGGATTCCGTCGCTCCCCCCGCTCGGCGAATCCGCCGCGGGGGGAGAAAGTGACATGCACATTATGTACGGCGCGTACGCGCCGTAAACAATGCATTGTCTATGGGGCCGGGAGCGGCGCCCCCGCCGCGCTCCGGCCCAGCCCCCGTCCCGCCCCTTATTCACGGCGGATTTGTGAGCTCAATACGGCTCACAAATCCGTCGGGAATAAGCCGTGTGAACACGGCCTAATGCGCCAGAATGTATGAACCTGTTCTTCTGCAGGTCATACATACACATACATGCCAACTTTTGAAAGTAAAAAAGCAGGAGATTTGAAGGCGGCGTGCGTAGCACGGCGCGCCAAAAATTTGCATATCCACGCCCATCTTGCATGTAAGCCACGCCCCCTTTGAAAAAGCCACACCCTACTCCACCTAACTGTGTAATGGCTCTGGAAGAAAGCTAAATTAGGGTTTTGGCATCACCCAGCTTCCCTGGACTGTTGGATGGTCTACTTAGCATCCAGGAGAGCTGGGAGATACCGCCAAACTGTGCCCCAATAGGTAGGTATCTCGGTGGCCTATTTGAATCCTGTAACCAGGTAGTAGCCTCCTGTAGCCAGGTTAATGCCCCCTTCTAGCCAGGTAGCTGTCCCCAATATCCAGATAGTGCCCCTTACAGCTAGGTAGTGCCCCTTACATCCAGGTAGTGCCTTCATTAGCCAGGCAGTGCCTCCATTTGCCAGGTAGTAACCCCAATAGCCAGGTAGTGTCCCCAATAGCAAGGTAGTGCCCCCAATAGCCACTTAGATGCCCCATGAGCCAGGCAGATGCCCTCTTTATCTAGGTAGATGCCTCCCTGCCAGACAGATGCCCCCATGAGCCAGGCAGATGCCCCCTTTATCCAGGTAGATACCCCCATGCCAGGCAGATGGCCCCATGAGCCAGGCAGTGCCCCTATAGCTAGTAACAATAAAATAATAAAACCTACTTCACACTCCTCCCCTCACAAGCACTCAGTCACTGCACACACACCCCTCCCCTCACAGGCAATCAGCCACTCCCCTCCCCACACACACAGCCCTCCCTGCACTCACAGTCCTGCTGGCTTCCTAGTTTTTCAAACTCGGGGAAAGGGGGCGGAGCTTCATGGGTCCCGCTAAGCCCCATCCCCTACCCCCGCAATGCTCTCGCAGCTTCCTCTGAAGCTAGGAGAGCATTGCTGGACAGCGGCACAGGACAGAGGCTGCAGGGCAGCATCAAGAGACGCTGCCCGATGCCTCTGTACACAGATAACCTCCAGCTTCTCTAAAGAGGCGGGAGGTTAAGCTACCCAAGCGGGAGGGCGGGACACGGCCCCCATTAGCGGGAGTGACCCGCAACCGGGAGGGTTGGCAACTATGTACATACAGGCGCACTGTAGTGCCAAGTTGACAAGTCTGGCTCAGGCACCACTTTTAACCTGGTCTGGCTGCGCTAATTGTTCTGTGCCTAGATTTGGCATCAAAGAATCATAAATGTGTCTAATTCTACAAACGTGATGTGACACGCCCCAAGAACACTCCAAATCTTCGGCGCACTAATAAGTGTATTTGTCGCATTACAAAGGGACTTATCATGCCAAAGTTTGTAGTGCACCTGTTCATACAATCTTTTTGGCTGAAAGTACACCAGAAAACTGCCACGTCCCGTTCATACATGTCGTCCTTAGACTCTGTCACAGAGTGTGTCTGATTGCAGACAGAAGTGGATTTCATTTCTTCTGCCTTCTTTTTGCCTGTTTGGAGAATTGCTTGTCTGGCAATTACACTCTGGAGAATTGATAAAGTGACAATCCACTAAAACAAGTTCTGCTAAATCATTTTCTACAAAACTATATATCAATCTATTAAGCTCCTCCTGGTCTATAACATGTTGCTGATAGTTGACATAAACCCCCTTGAACATGTTAGTATTTTATACAACAAAAGTGCATATTGTAGCAGACGAGGTTGGTTGTAAATGCATCAAGTTGTTGTTATTCCTCTTTATATAGTAGCTGTCCTTAGATGATTTTTACATTTAGGTGTTTCAATAAAAATGATTCATAGCAAGATACAATAGATCCATGGCAAAATAGTTAATATTGTTATTAGCTATCGCCTTGATTTTAATACAAGATTTGAGGTTTTATTTCACATAGTCCTTGTTATCACTCATTACAAAGTCATACTCAGAGTGCATCTACATATTGTATTATTCCTATCTATGTGGAACAATTTTAGTAGAAACTAAAATACTTGCTTGTCATATAAATGAAATTATCCGACAATAAAAGATATTCGAAGTAAGGTTATATCATTAAAAGCTATATCTAACCAAATACATACTGCCAGATACTACCAAGGTTTTTCATTTAGAGGCTATATGCTTCAGACAGCACTTTATTTTATTGGAAGCGGCACATTATGTTAAGCAGGTGTCCAGCAGATGAGACCCAAAGCTAAAAGGCTTTCTGCAAGCTTCTAAAACAAACCTGTTAAAACCTGGCAGACTATGGTGGTGATTCTCCATCTTTCTCTTAGGACTGATTAATCATTCTTTACTCCAACATCTGTTCTGTGTATGGGCTTCCATCAGAAACTAATAGTCCAGTGACGCGCCGGACTGGGGCCCCGCCCCCTCGGGGGAGGCGCGACTTGACCCGACTCGATGGGCGTGTCCGGAGCGCATGATGGGGGCGTGGCTAATGCGGGGTGTGTGGCTAATGTGCGGACTTGCGGGCGAGGTTATTTAAGCCATGCCCAATGTCTTCATGATCAGAGGGATGTCACGATGATTGTGTCTCCTGGCTAAGTGCTGGGCAGTGGAGCAGCCAGGAGTCTCTGCACGGGTGTGCGAGGTGTAGGAAACCTTATACTAGTTATCCCCATAGTTGCCAACTTTTGAAAATGAAAGAGCAGGAGATTGTAGAAGGCGGCGCGCGTAGCGCGCCGTGGCAAAGATTTGCATGGACACGCCCATCTTTCCGGTATACCACGCCCCCTTCAAAAAGCCACACCCACTCCACTTAACTGCATAACGGCTTTGGAAGAAAGCCAGGTAGATGCCCTTATAGCCAGGTAGTAACCCCCCCATAAGCAGGTAGTGCCCCTTACAGGCAGGTAGATGCCCCCCTTGTAGCCAAGTAGATGCCCCTCTGTAGCCAGGTAGGTGCCCCCCTTTGTTAGCCAGGTAGGTGCCCCCATTGTTTGCCAGCTAGTGCCCCCATTGTTTGCCAGGTCGTGCCCCCATTGTTGCCAGCTAGTGCCCCCATTGTTGCCAGGTAGATGTCCCCTCTGTTGCCAGGTAGATGTCCCCTCTGTTGCCAGGTAGTGCCCCCATTGTTGCCAGGTAGTGCCCCCATTGTTTGCCAGGTAGTGTCCCCTCTGTTGCCAGGTAGTGCCCCCTCTGTTGCCAGGTAGATTCCCCCATTGTTGCCAGGTAGATTCCCCATTGTTGCCAGGTAGATGCCCCCTCTGTTGCCAGGTAGTGCCCCCTCTGTTGCCAGGTAGTGCCCCCTCTGTTGCCAGGAAGAGCCCCCATTGTTGCCAGGTAGTGTCCCCTCTGTTGCCAGGTAGATGTCCCCTCTGTTGCCAGGTAGTGCCCCCACTGTTGCCAGGTAGATGTCCCCTCTGTTGCCAGGTAGTGCCCCCATTGTTGCCAGGCAGAGCCTCCCCCTATAGCTAATAAAAATAAAATAATAAAATCCACTTACCTCACCAGGCTCCTGCAGCGCTGCCAGCTCCCGACCGATCTCCTCAGCGGCGCAGGGGGAAGTGAGAGCAGCCGCGCGTCACTCCCCTGCAGCCGCGCGTCACTTCCCCTGCGCCGCTGACCTGTATGTGCGGCGCACACACCGGCGCCGGACATACAGGGAGAGGAGGCAGGAGGGAGCGATCCCTCCTGCCTCCTCCCTGCACAGCGAGACTCCGGGCGGGTGAAGCGGGCACAGCGGCCGCTTCACCCGCCTGTAGGAGCGGCCCGGCGGCGCCAGAGTAGCGCACCAGCGCTACTCTGATGCCGCGGCCATTTAAAGGAACCCCGCCGTAGCCCTGCACCAGGCTGGGAAGACTGATTCTGCAATAGGCAAGCAGCGTGGTGTGAAGAAATCACCTCTGGGAGCAATAATGAGAAAAAGAAGACATCCAAGACCACTGATACTCTCCCTTGATCTGGGGCTCCACGCAAGATCTCACCCCGTAGGGTCAAAATGATCACAAGATCGGTGAGCAAATATCCCTGAACCACACAGGGGGACCTAGTGGATGACTTGCAGAGAGCTGGGACCAACGTAACAAAAGCTACCATCAGTAACACACTACGCCACCTGGGTCTTAGATGCCAGACGTGTCCCCCTGCTTAAGCCAGTACATGTCCGGGCCAATCTGAAGTTTGCTAGAGAGCATTTGGATGATCCAGAAGAGTACTGGGAGAATGTCATGTGGTCAGATAAAACCAAAGTAGAACTGTTTGGTAGAAACACAATTCGTCGTGTTTGGAGGAGAGAGAATGCTGAGTTGCATCAAAAGAACACCATACCTACTGTAAGGCATGGGGGTGGCAACATCATGCTTTTGGGCTGTTTCTTTACAAAGGGGCCAGGATGACTGATCCGTGTACATGAAAGAATGAATGGGTCCATGTATCTTGTGATTTTGAGTGCAAACCTCCTTCCATCAGCAAGGGCATTGAAGATGAAACATAGCTCGGTCTTTCAGCATGACAATGATCCCAAGCACACCACCAGGGCAATGAAGGAGTGGCTTCGTACGAAGCATTTCAAGGTCATGGAGCGGCCTAGCCAGTCTCCAGATCTCAACCCTATAGAAAACCTTTAGAGGGAGTTGAAAGTTCCCAGCGACAGCCCCAAAACATCACTGCTCTAGAGGATATCTGCATGGAGGAATGGACCAACATACCAGCAACAGTGTGTGCCAACTTTGTGAAGACTTACAGAAAACATTTGACTTCTGTTATTGCCAACAAAGGATATATAGAAAAGTATTGAGATGAACTTTTGTTATTGACCAAATACTTATTTTCCACCATAATTTGCAAATAAATTCTTTCCAATTCAGACAATGTGATTTTCGGGATTTGTTTTCTCATTTTGTTTCTCATAGTTGAGGTCTACCTATGATGTCAATTACAGGCCTCTCTCATCTTTTTAAGTGAGATAACTTACACAATTGGTGGCTGACTAAATACTTTTATCCCCACTATAGCTTTGGCATAGCATTGTCTTTGATTCATCGGTCTTTGAGTGAGGCTACCTGGAGGGCTTATTCTTCTGTTAGGAAATTGTGTGAAAATCTCTGTGGGCAGGTAGGTGGTTGTGAATTTGTGTTCGATTTTCAGTCGGTTTTGGTTTTTTGAATCAGAATGTCCTTTAGGTAGGAGGTTTCTTTTTGAGCATGTCCCAACGGGTGGTCGCTGTAGCTTTTAGGTGTATGATTAAAGGAATGGGGGATTTTACTGAATACCTTTTGCTGCTGCAGACTTTACAGGACTATCAGAAGGTGGCAGGTCGCAGTTATCTGTTTATTTTTCTTTGTTGGGAGTTTTATGTTGCTAGGGGGAAATTGTTGGGTCTACATCTTATGAGGTACTACTGTTCCGGGCTGCGTTTACGTTGGCATGTTTTTAGGGTGTCTGAGTTGGTGGTGGGTAGCTTCGCTACCATAGGGGCATTGCTGCGTGACTAAATTGTGATTTCTGGGAAGGGATCGAAGTGTTGTTTACGGTGATTTAAAATTGACCAATTAGGAAAAGGTAAAACGATAATGTTGTTTAGGTTCGGGGAGCAGTTTGCGCTGTTCAGTGTTTGGAATGATTTTGTAGGTAATGCCAGCGGTTGGATTGATTTTATTGATTCACAAGGATGGGCGGGCCTTGTTGCAATATCAGTTTGAGGTTGTGTTTAAGTGTTATTTGCATGGATTGGGGTTGCCAGAAGGGGATTTTTGCACCCATTAATTGCGTATTGGGGCAGTGACATAGGCCATTGTTGTGTGGGGTTTCTATGTCACAATTATAAAAAGGAGTGGTCATTGGAAATCGGCAAAGTTCTGAGGTTATGTTCAGTCTCAGTTAATGTAGTTGATTTAGTAAGTGTAATGGGTGGCGGTGTTTCTTTGTTATGATTTTTTTTTTTTCAAGTACATCGGGATGTTTGGCCTGGATATTTTGCCACTCTTTCGTTTATTGGGGGGCTTTATGTGCAGAGGTGCGAGCTCAAGGTCGTCAACTGGGTTTTAGCAGAAACTGAAAATTCATAGACTTTCTATACACAATAGACATGGACCATCAAAGGATCTTAGAATCTTTAAAAATAACAAAATGCAATATAAATAGAGACGTTATTTACAACAGGTCAAGAAATATACAATCTGGAAACGTGTGAGGTGTGACAGGAGGGATCAGTAATTCTTGCTCTTATCTGTTTGATCTCAGGGGGTGATTTGTGACCCTTACAGTTCATACATAGTGTACCATGAAACTGGCATGAATATTAAGTCCAAATTGCAGAGTTTGAAATGTTTGCATTAACTTATATTTCCATTCCTTTCTCTCCCTCTGTGTCTCAAAATTTCATATTCATGAACAGTCCATGCATATGTGGATCAATCAGTCAAGCAAGTAATTACACACCAGCTGTGGTGTTTCAAATGTCTGTAACTCCTTCTTTCTCAAGCATGTGGATCCACCTTCTGTCCATCCTTATATACACAAAGTAGTTACTGTCTTCATATAGTATCACATTATCAAACCCACTTTTCAAAATTACACAACTCTCCATAATTAACCCCTTAAGGACCCAGCCTGTTTTGGCCTTCCTGACCCAGCCCTATTTTTGAAATCTGGCATATGTCACTTTATGTGAGAATAACTTTTTTGACACTTTTACCTAGCCATGTGATTCAGAGATTGTTTTCTCGTGACACATTGTGCTTTAAGTTAGTAAGAAATTTTTATCCATACAATCCTTGTTTGTTTGTGAAAAATATCAAAATTTCATGAAAATTTGGAAAAATTTTGCGATTTTGAAAGTTGCAAAATTTCTGCGTGCAAGACAGATAATTATTCCCAAAAAAATAGTTTATAACTAGCATCTACCATATGTCCACTATAGGTTGGCATCATTTTTTAAATGTCTTTTTTTTTTTTACGACATTAGAGGGCTTAGAAATTTAGTAGTAATTTCTCACATTTTCAAGAAAATTTGCAATATACATTTTTTTAGGGACCACTCCAGTTCTGACGTGGCTTTGAGGGGCCTGCATGTTAGATACCCCCATAAGTGACACCATCTGAGAAACTAGACCCCTTAACGTATTTACAACACTATTTAGGAAGTTTGATAACCCTTTAGATATTTCACAGAAATTAAAGCAAAGTGGAGGTGAAATTTCAAAATTTCACTTTTTTTTGCAGATTTTCAATATTTATCCATTATTCACTGGAATACAGTAAATGTGACTAGGTAAATGCAACTTAATATCAATTCCCCCAGGTCTGCCGTTTTTAGAGATATCCCATATGTGGCCCTAGTGCATTATTTGGCTCACCCATAAGCCCCAGAATAGGAGGAGCACCTACTATACTCTAGGGTCTCATTTTCAATATGATTTTATTTAGGCGCCATTTCAGGTTTGGGGACACCCTAAGGTGCTAAAACTTAATAAACACCCCTAAATAGACCGCATATTGGAAACTACACCCCTTAAGGAATATATCCAGGGGTGCATTGAGTATATAGACCCCACACGTGATTCACAAATTTTTTTAGCATAAGGCTGTGAAAATTAAAAAACATTTTTTTCCAATAATTTGCAATTTTAGCTTAAAATGTTTCATATATACAAGGAATCCTGGAAAAAAAAAAAACCTAAAACTTTGTTAAGCAATTTCTTCCAAGTTCGGCAATACCCTACATGTGGGTGTAAACTGCTGTTTGGGCGCATGGCAGGGCGTATAAGGGAGGGAGCGCTATTTGGCTTTTGGAACGCAGATTTTGGTGGGGCCATGTCGCATTTGCAAAGCCCCCAAAGTAGCAGAACAGGCGAAATCTTCCAGAAGTCGCCCCATTTTGGATTCAACACCCATCAGGGATCTCATCTAGGGGTGTACTGTGCATTTTGGATGCACAGGTGTTCCATAGTTTTTTTTTAGCATTGGGCAATGAAAATGGGGGGAAAAACGCAGTTCGGTCATTGTTTTTTGAGTTTCAATTTTACAGCATTCGCCGTGCAGTGTAAATGATGTGATAACTTTACTATGGGGGTCGGTACAATTACAATGATATAGATTTTATATAGTTTTTTTCTGTTTTATTACTTTTACACAGTAGAAATACGTCTATAAAAAAATTGCGTTTTTATGTTGTCCTATTCTGACAGCCATAACTTTTTTATTTTGCTGTGTGCAGAGCTGTGTATGGGCTTGTTTTTTGCGGGATGAGTTGAAGTTTTTATTGGTACCATTATGCGGTGCATATGATGCTATGTTCACTTTTTATTAAGGTTTTTGTGAGATGTTTTGAACAAAATACAGCAATCTTGGTAGTGTTTTTTATTTTTATTTTTTATAGCGGTCACTGTACGGTATATATGACATGGTAGCTTTACTCAGCAGTTCAGTACGATTACAGCGATACCCAATTTGTATATTTTTTTATGTTTTACTGCTTTTATACAATAAAAACACTTTTATTCAACCAGGAAAATACGTTTTTGCATCGCCATAGTCCGAGAGCCATAACTTTTAAATTTTTCTGTGCTTGGAGCTGTGTAGGGACTTGTTTTTTGCAAGATGAGTTGACGTTTTTATTAGTATCATTTTTGGGGGGACAAGGCTTTTTGATCGCTTTTAAATCCATTTTTTGGAGGCCAGGGTGAAGAAAATACTGCAATCCTAGTAGTGTTTTTTATTTTTATTTTTAACAGGGCTCACCATGCAGTATCCGTGATAAGTTAGCTTTACTCTTTGGGTCGCTACGATTATGGCGATACCCTATTTATATAGTTTTTTTTAAGCTGAAGCACTTAAAAAAAAAAAGAAAAGTGTTTTTAGTGTGTAAAACAATTTTTATGCATCGCTATCTTCTGAGAGCTATACATTTTCTATTTTTCCGTATACAGAGCTGTATGAGGACTTTTTTTTTGCGGGATGAACTGACGTTTTAATTGGTACAACTTTGGCGTTTCTAGGAGTTTTTGATCGCTTTTTATTCCATTTTATGTGCTGCGGGATGAACAATAATCTTAATTCTGTGATTGTTTTTTTTGTTTTTTTTTTACAGCGTTCACCGTACGGGTTAATTAACATGACAGATTTATAGGGCAGGTCGTTACGCACGCGGCGATACCAAATATGGGTACTTTATTTATTTTTGATCATTTTTGGGGCGATTGGCGTTTGTAAAGGGGAAAAGGGCGGTGTACGTATTTTTATTTTATTTTTTGTGTTTGTGTTTTACATGTTTTTCACTTTTTTTTACTTTTTTTTCACTTTTTCACGTTATTTTTTTTACTTTTCCCCATAGGGGATTTGAATGAGAGATCTTTAGATCTCTCATTCAATAGGAATCAGTACATAGCTTGTTGCTATGACTGGTTCCTATGACAACTGTCAGTCACGATGCCGGGGCGTGCCCACAGGGCACGGCCGGGCGTCGTGACGTCATAGACAACCCGGAAGGCATTCTCTGCCCTCCGTGTTGTCTGTAGGGAGGCAGGAGCTGCACGGATCGTCCGATCCGTGCGCTGCTGCCGCCGACAGAGACGCAGGAGGAGCGATCTCCTCCTGCGTCTCTCTTAATTATTGCGACCCGATCGTCGCGATAATTAAGGGGTTAACCGCCCCCCCCCCGGAGCGATCCGGGTCGGGGGCCGACGCTGCGGGATGTCAGCTGTAATATACAGCTGACACCCAGCGCCGATCGCGCGAAGTCTGCCTTAGAGTTCGCGCGATCCTCTGGACGTATCCATACGTCCAGGTGCGTGAACCCCCAAACCACCTGGACGTATGGATACGGCCAAGGTCGTGAAGGGGTTAAAACCAACTTATCTCTCAGAGTATCACAGAAAAACACTAAGTTCAAAATTTAATTTATGTGCCCCTCTTTGCAATCTCTGAAAGTTGAGATGTATGTATATGTGTCATATGGGTGGGGGGGGAGCAGATTGTGTTATATGTGTGTTGTATGGGTGGGAGAGGGGAGCAGAGTATATTATATGTGTGTTAAATTGGTGGGGGGAATGAATCTAGCATTGCCCAGATCCTTCTCATCAGCGCTGTTGCTGGAGCTGTGCAGAGCAGATTTTAGCTTTATTTTCAAACAGTAAGCACAGAGGGAAGTAAGCACAGAGTGTGCAGGCAGCCAATCACAACACAGGGGTGTGTCCTACACAGGGTGTTTGTCCCATCCAGGGGTTGAATTAATTAGGTAGCCAATCACAGCAAAGAGGGCATTGTCCGACCCCAGACTGCAGAATTAGCTCTAGACACTCACAGATTAGCTCATAGCTGCTATACTAACTGATTTAGGCAATGCAAACCAAAAGCAAAATTGCTTATTTTCAAGAAAAACCCTTTAAGGCATAATGGGCACTACTCTGTATATGCAAAAGGCAAAAAATCAATTATAGGATGAACAAGTATATAAGCTAATGGAGCATGATCCTACCTCAAAGTACAAATGACAGAAAAAAAGAGAAAAGCCAGCTCACCATTCCAATGGTAAAAACCGCACGGATCCTCCAGTTGGATGGAGATGAAAACAGCAACAAAGAAAAATGATCCAGTGATTTGTAAGATGCAGAATAAAAATAATACCTTTATTCTAATGCCTTTAAAAACTTGTAGATGGCAAAGGCAGGCACAAGTTGACAGAAAAATTATTAAAGATATACGCCGTATATTTTACTAATTCTTCTGTCAACTTATGCCTGCCTTTGCAGTCTACATATTTTTAATGGTATTAGAATAAAGGTGTTATTTTTATCCTGCATCTTACAAATCACTGGATCGTTTTGCTATGTTGCTCAAAGTCCAAAATTTTTGATTGAGACCCTACTAGAAGAGGCGGCTAATGATTGCATCATTTCCAAACCGGTGTAGGGGGCTTTGACTAATGAACATCCTAGGGCCCTTATTTTTTAATTTGGTCTTAAAAGTTCACAAATCAATTGATGTCCCTCCTGGACGACCGATAATGTCCAGAATCAATTTGCTACTTGAACCTTTGGCTTTTTATATTGATAGCTTTTTGCAAAAATTTGTTAAGAGAGACATAGTCAGTTTAAGAAATACTGGCAATTTTTTACATCAGATTAAGGAAATTAAGTGTACAGACAGCATCTGGATTTGTACTTTGGATATTAAATTCCTTTTCACCAGAATTCCCTATTCTTAAGGCATGGAAGCAGCTAAGGAAGCTTTATGCGAGGATTTCACATTGTCAAATAGACATATAACATTTTTGATGTCTTTGATGGACTTGGTATTAACAAAAATTATTTCAGATTTGGTGACCAGATATTCTTGCAGCTGCAGGGGACCTTGATGGGGTTTCCTATGGCACCCATCTATGCTAAAGTTTTCATGTCAGCATTCGAAAAAAAGTATGTTTTTTTGTCTCATATGTATCAGCAGGTAAAAATGTGGCTGCAGTATGTGGATGATGTTTTTGTTCTATGGCAATGTACCGAAGATGAATTTCAGCAGTTTGTACAAGTACTAAATAAAATCCATCCACTTATAGAATTTTCTGCCACCATGAGCAAAAGGAAAGCGGATTGGTTATGTACTGGTTGATATTCTAAGCCAATCGAACAAAATAATGTTTTGTATAAGGCGAGTTATCATGCTGCCCAGATTTTTACTAGCATACCAAAAAGCCAATTTATCAGAGCCTGTAGGATATGCTCTGACATTGCAACATATGTTACTCATAAAAATGAGATTGTGACTAAATTTGAAGCCTGTGGATATGAAAGGACCGTATTGGAAACTATGGGTTTGGAGGTATTAACAATGAATAGAGAACACGTCCTTCAGCGTAAAACAAAGAAGACTGAAATGTTTATATTCACTAGTAAATATGACTCACATAGTTAACTAGTGAAACATACCATCAAAAAGCATTGGCAGGTTCTTGCCAGTGATGCAAAATTTGGACATTTTTTCACGACACCCCCTTGCTACATATATCGTAAAGGACAAATAATAGAGAATTGCATAACCTCTTCAGATATTAAGCCGATTAGGGATAAAAAACAAATTAGACTGTCTAATAAACGTACTGGTAAACATCCTTGTCTAAATTTCCAGAATTGCCATTCCATAATTGGAGGTCTAAGTGTAATGCATCAATCTTAGTGAACTGAGATATGTATTAGAGGGTTCTATACACGCGGCAGCAAAAGAGTAATATATTTACTAAAATGCCGGTTCGGGAAAGGATACGTAAGGTAAACATCTCGGCCAGTTAAGATGCGTCTGAATGAGCATCACTCTGCCATACACATCTAAAAAGAAGAAGAGAGATGAAAAACCCTTTTTTAGAAAACCCATCAGGATAGCGTACGGTTTCCCAAAATAGGCAAGAGTACAATTGTCCATTTTTTATGAACGAGACATGGAGTCCTGACCCCCCAAGGGGGAACAAGAGCAATTAGCCCGGTTGGGGATTCTATGAAAAGAAACATATTGGATGTTTAATAGTGATGAGCGATACCGACGAAGTCATGGGGGCGATTGTCGATATGGGAAATTATAAAGACTTTTCCGATAGCCCTAATAGTTTATCGCCGATGCCTTTAAAGTCTAGGGGGAAAGGAACAACACCTTCATTCTTACCCCCAAAACAGGGCTGAAAAAAGCTGGAATTAACTTTAAACAGTAAAATGGTATGCAACATTTTAGGCAACACACTTAGGTTATAAAACCCAAAAAAAAAAAATCAACACCATTCACATCCCTGTCTTGAACCCACAGGCCCCTTTAAACCCTGCATCACCCCACAAATTAAAAATGCCAAAAGGGCATATGATTTGAACCATCATTTTACTGAATGAATTTTGCTTTCCCTGTCCGGGGCCCAGCATGACCCTTAAACCTTCTGACCCACAGTTTTAAAAATTTCCGGAAAAAGGAGTTTTTTTTCCCCAAACATATTTTAGATAACCGGGGAAACATTTGTTTTACCCTGTCCCTTTGGCCACAGCATGACCCCCAAACCCATCCCCCAGTTTTAAAAAGTGCCGGAAAAAGGAGTCTTTCAAAAAAACCTTTTTTAGTTTCACGGACTGACGTCACTGCCCGGGGCCACACATAAAAGCCCCAAAAAAAACCTGAGGGCCCCCAGATTAACCCCTTAAAACCCCGCCGACCCCCAGTTTTGGCCTCCTGACAGAGCCCCTTTTTTAAATCTATCATGTGTCATTTTTATGTGAGAATAATTTTTTGACACTTTAACCATCCATGTGATTCAAACTTTTTTTCTCGTGACACATTGTGCTTTAA
Source organism: Phyllomedusa bahiana (assembly GCA_025379985.1). NCBI lineage: Eukaryota > Metazoa > Chordata > Amphibia > Anura > Hylidae > Phyllomedusa > Phyllomedusa bahiana. The sequence goes on along the minus strand of JAODAL010021101.1, from coordinate 48,952 downwards.
GCATAAGAAATTTTGGTCCAAAAAATCTTGTTTATTGGAAAAATATCAAAAAATCAAAAATTTTTGAAAACTTTAACCAATTTTTAAACTCAAAAATGTCCGAAATGTAAGACGATATTTTCCACCAAAATATTTTATAACTAGCATTACCATATTCTGCTTTAGTTTGGCTATTTTTTTTAAATGTCTTTTTTTTTTTTTTCCCACATTAGGGGGCTTAGAAATTTAGTGTAATTTTCAAATTTTTCAAAAAAAATTTAAATATACTTTTTTTAGGGACAGCCCAGTTCTAACGTACTTTGATTGACCTGTAGTTAGATACCCCCATAAAAAAACCCCTATCAAAAAACCCCTCTCCCCTTTTAAAGTATTCAAAACCCCGCTTTTAGGGGAATTTTTAAACCCATTAGGTGTTTCCAGGAATTTTAAAGCAAAGTGGAAAGGTAAATTTCAAAATTTACTTTTTTTTGCAGTTTTTTCAATTTTTTCATTATTTTAAAAAACAAGAATACGGTAAATGTATCAGGAAAACAACTTAATATTGATTACCCAGATTTTCCCATTTTCAGAGATATCCCATATGTGGCCCTATGCATTAATTACTCAACCACAAGCCCCAAATAGGAGGGCACCCATGGACTTTTGGGGGTTCATTTTTTTCATTTTTTTTAGGGGCCTTTCAGGTTTTCGGACACCTAAGGTGCTAAAACTTAATAATTTCCCTAAAAATAACCCATATTGGAAAATAAAAAACCCCCCTTTAAAGGAAAATTCCAGGGGGGCGGAATATAGACCCCACAGGTGTGTCACAAAGTTTTTTAGCGTAGGTGTAAAATGAAATTTTTTTGAAAATTTTTCATTTTTTTTCAAAGGCATCCGGTAAAAAAAACCCAAAACCCTTTTTAACCCCAAATTTTTTCCAAGTTCGGCAATACCTACAGTGGGTGTAAACGCTGTTTGGGCGCATGGCAGGGGGTTTTCAAGGGAGGGGGCGCTATTTGGCTTTTGGAACCAGATTTTGGGGGCCATGTCGCATTTAGAAAGCCCCCAAATTTCCAGAAAAGGGGAAACCTCCAGAAGTCACCCCCTTTTGGTTCAACCGCCTCTAGATCTCATCTAGGGTGTATTTACATTTGGGTGCACAGGTGTTCCCCGTTTTTTTTTTTTTTTTTTCATTGGGCTTTAAAATGATGGAAAACGCAAGTTTTTTGGGCTTTAATCTTACAGCGTTTTCCCCTGAAATATAAATGACAGGGGTTTTCCTTCAGGGGGTCGGTAAATTCAAGAAATAGTTTTTTTATAGTTTTTTTTATGTTTAATTTCCTTTTCCAATAAAATGGGCTATAAAAAATTGCTTTTTATGTTGTCCTTTCGAAAGCCAAACGTTTCATTTTTTTTTAACAGCTTATGGGCTTAAATTTTTTTTAAGTAGTTTTTAAGTACCCTTTTGCGGGCATTGCGCTTTGAAACCCTTTTAAAAGGTTTTTGTGAGCATTTTGAACAAAAAACAGCATTCCCGGGATGTTTTTTATTTTTATTTTTTAACAGCGGGACCGGCAGTATAACTGACAACTAATAACTCACAGGGCGAACTTACAGCGAACCCAATTTTTTATATTTTTTTAGGTTTTACGTTTTTCACAATAAAAAAACTTTTATTCAAAAAGGAAAAAACCTTTTTGCTCGCCTAGTCTGAGACCCTTTTGCGGACTGTTAGGGGCTTGTTTTTTGGGGAAAAATTGACGTTTTTTATTGGGACATTTTTTTGGGGACAAGACTTTTTTATCATTTTAAATCGTTTTTTGGAACCAGGGGTGAAGAAAAAAACTGCAATCCTTAGTGTTTTTTATTTTTATTTTTAACAGCGCTCACCCTGCATATCCATGACCATTAGCTTTACTCCTGGGGCGATGCGATTTTTGGCGATACCCCCATTTATTAGTTTTTTTTAAAAATTTTAAGCACTTTAAAAAAAAATGTTTTTTGGCTTAAATAATATTTAGCATCGCTTTTCTGAAGCCATAATTTTTTTTTTTTTAGGTATACAGAGACGTGTAAGGAAATTTTTTTTTGCGGGATGAAATAATTTTAATTGGACAAACGTTGGCGTTTATATAGTTTTTGATCACTTTTTATTCCATTTTATGTGCTGCAGGATGTACAAAAATCACAATTCGTGTGTTTTTTTTTTTTTACGGCTTTTTTACCGCGGGTTAATTAATGTAAAAGATTTATAGGTGGGTCGTTAGCCCCCGGGCATACCAAATAGGGGTACTTTTTTTATTTTTTTAATTTTTTGTGTTTTAAATTTTTTTTAAAATTTTTTGACTTTTTTTTATTTTTTTTTACTTTTCTTCAAACAGAAATTATCAGATTGTTGTTAAAAGGGCAGGCCAGTGCACAGTACTAGTACTGTGTACGGGTCGCAGGGACAACTACCCTTCCACCTCCCAAAATGCATTGGGGGGCGGTGCTTACAGATAACCCCGGGGGAAATGCCCTTTTACTTCCTGGACCACAGACAGAGATCGGGTGCCCCATGATGCGGCAGCCCCGGGAGCGGCGAGGAGCTCACTCCTCCTGCCGCAGCTTATTTCGCCGCCAGACAGGGTGCTAAAACGGTTTAAAACACCCCCGGCCGGAGCTCCCCCCCGTGATCGCCAGGCGTATGCATATGTCCTAGTCGGGAAGGGGTTAAAAAAATTGGAAAAAGGAGTCTTTTCAAAACCCCCATTTTTTTCCCCTGGACATTTTCTAACCTGTCCTGGGAACCTACTCTGTTCAAGTCTTCCTGTACCCCCCTTTAAATTCAGAAAATATTTTATCGCTATTTTTGCATCAGTTTTTTAGTAGTTTAATCTAAAAACACATTTTTAAAATCCCACCACATCTTTGTTTCTCCTTTTTTTAAATGTATTAAATTGGTTGTCTGCCTACAGGGATTGCTAGCTATGTTAAAGATCTTGCAAACACAAGTCATTTTGAAATATGTGTCCATTAACAGTGTCCTACCTATTCCCTGTTTCTGACAGCACCATCCCCCTTGAGCCACTCTTGAAAATTGTGAAGAACAAATGTCTGTTAGAAACAACATTTTTTTATAATAGAACCTGTAGTATTGCTTAATTTCAAAGCAGCAGGGCCCAAAAAATTATAAAAATGACTTCTCCAGCCACTGTTAAAAATTGTGAGGGGAAATGCCACTTAGAAGCCCCCTTTCTTTTCCCAAAAGGGGACCATGATTAATAGCTGTATCTCACAGCACCATGACCCCAAAACCATTGACAATGCGAAAAAATCTAAAGAGGAAATGAGTAAATGGAATACGGTTTTGTCATGAAACCTTTTACAGTCTCCTCACAGCAAAACCAGCAAAATGAACTTTTGGGAACTGAGATTAAAAATTGCAGTAAAAAATTATAATTTAAAAAAAAAGTTTTCAAGAGGACCATTTCTGTTTGAAGAGGAATGTGAAGTAGACCGGCAACTAATCGGTGACCTCGGCAATTGGGGCCACAACATCATCAGAGTATAGAAAAAATATAAATAAGTCCGCTCACCTCTTAAACATAATGCTCGCGTGTAGGATAGAGCTGGTTGTAGCCACCGCCCAGTAGTTCACAACATCGAAAGAATGCAGGAAACCGCTACAATATCCACCGCTGATGATTTTTAAAAAATCTTGATGCTTTATTAATTCTTCATAAAACATACAAGTATAGACAAGCCAATGAAACACCCATGCATGGAGGAGCGTATACTAATGACGGCTTATGGGAAAAACAGCTGATGGTGTGATGGTGTGGTTTATTTACAGAGAAGGGGAGCCCCGATGGGAGCCAGATTCTCCCCTTCCCTGGCCAATATTTACATGGCCATCTGGGAGGAGGATTAAAACTTTTCTTCAGACAATCCTTTTCTCCCCCAGATCAGGTGGTTTGGCGTTATATAGATGACCTGCTCCTGGTCTGGGGGGGAGACCTTTTCAAAACCCTGTCATTGTTTTTCCCAATACATTAACACCAATCCATATATTTGCAATTCACATACAAATATGGAAAAGGAAAAATGAACTTTTTGGATGTTACTCTCCCAAGGATTTTCATGGAAATGGGGTACAAGTTCTTCCCTATAGAAAAATATGGCCAGAAATACCATCCTTCTGGCCAATTCATGCCACCCTAGACATGTGACGAAAAAACATTCCTACGGCGAATTTGTGAGTTTGCGCAGAAACTGTACGAGAAACGATGATTTTTGTTTCACAATTATTTGAAGCTAAACAGAAGTTGGGTTTTAGAGGCTAAAAGAATTAGTTTCTCCACGTTGTGAACACAGAATTATGAATACAAATAGGAAAGATTTACTCATGGAGAAACCCTCTCATCAGGTAGGACTTTCCCACACTATATGGTTTTCACTTTTGTACTACATATAGCCCAAACAATTCAACAAAATTCAGCTATAGTCAGAGACATTTCCCTTTTACTCCGGATATCGGAAGAATTTCAAACAATGTTGAGCACCAATGTTAGATATATTTCTAGAAGGGCCACCCACATTGGGATCCATTCTCTCATCGAGTCTTTTTACTTCTGGTGTATCTGAGAGAGGCACCTGGTTGGCAGTAAGGGTTTTTACAAATTGGCCACAAAAGATGTAAAACATGCGAACATTGCCATAAATTCTAATCAATTTTCATCACTTTCAAACTGGGAAAGTTTACAATTCAATAGGTTTATTAACTCCAATAGTAAATTTCGTTGTGTATTTGTCAACTGTGATATGTGTAAAGTACAATACGTGGGTTTTTTACCACCTGTCCCCTGAAGGTTCGAATAAGGCGTCACCTATCTGATTCCCCTAAAATGTAGTAACACCATTGGCATCTCTATGGTGTCCAAACATTTTTTTGAAAACCATGGTGGAAACACAAGTGCTTTCTCTTTCCTGGAATAGAGAAGGTGACGCATTCATTGCGGGGCGGGGATTTGACCCGGTAAAATATTTGAGTAGGGAATCTCGCTGGATTTTCGAACTTAATACGAGGGTTCCAGCTGGCTTAAATATTAAACAAGACATTATGTATTATTATTAGGTTTCTCATGTTATTTATAAAGCCATAGGTTTTTTCCCCCCCCCTTTCCTCTTTTTTTTTTTTTTCTTTGTTTGTGGTGTTTTGTTTTTTTTTTTTTCTTTTTGTTTGTTGTTTTTTTTTTTTCTCCTTGGTTGTTGTTTTTTTTTTTTTTTTGTTTTTTTTTTTTGTACAAAATTATATTAAGTTTTAAGGCTTAAATGTTATGGGAGGAGGCAAATAACGGGGCTCTCTCTCGGGGGCCATTTTAGCATCGTATGCCATTTTTTTGTGTAGCTTTCGACTAAGAAAGGTTTCTTCGAACGCGTCAGCTGTTTTTCCCCTAAGCCGTCATTAGATACGCTCCTCCATGCATGGGTGTTTCATTGGCTTGTCTATACTTGTATTTTTTATGAAGAATTAATAAAGCATCAAGATTTTTTAAACTCATCAGCGGTGGATATTGTAGCGGTTTCCTGCATTTTTTCCACAACATCATCAGAGATCCATGCCTGATTCATCTTGATGAAAGTCAAACGATCCACATTATCTGTGGAAAGCCGGATGCATTTGTCTGTAATGACTCCTCCAGCTGTGCTGATGGTTCGCTCAGATATGACGCTGGCTGCTGGGGAGGACAACACCTCTATGGTGGCGACGGGCTCGGGCAAATTTATCATTTTGGATACCCAGAAAATCAATTGGGTCCGGAACACATCCAAAAACCCTCGGCGTTAAGACGCAGATAGTCGTGCACCATGTCTTTAGCTGGTCTCTGTGTGTTGGATGTGTGCCCCGCATTACATGCGTTGGTGAGGGTGTAAATAAAGATTGCCAGAGGTCACCCATTAGGCTTCTGCTACCTAGCCTGCTGCTGCCGCTACGGCTACTTGGCACTCTACTGCTGTCAAATCGCTGACGTTGTTCCACCGTGACATTTGAAGAACGTGAAGCAGACGAAACAGATGTCTCCAATTGATCAATCAGCAAGGTCTCCATTTCCTGCATTTTACTCACTATTTGGGTGGTGGAAGGAAAGTGCTGAGTTTGGTTTTGTACCGGGGATCCAGGAGGGTGGCCACCTAGTAACTGTTGTTAATTTTGATGGCCTTAATGCGCGGATCATGTTGGAGGAAATGGAGCATCCAAGCACTCATTAGAGATGGAGCCTTGATTTCCAAGCCTCTGGGTCGAGGGGCACTAGCAAACTGATCTTCCTCATCTTCCTCCTCCGCCTCAAATTCGCGCCAACCTCTTTCCACGGCAGGGACGTCGGTAACGTCGGTGTCCAGGAATACCTCCTCCTCCTCTTCCTCCGCCACAGTCTCAACACAGCCCTGACTTGCCTCAGATGATGCACCCTGAGAGCTGAGGCGCCGCCTTGCACTAGCTCTGGACCCCGAACCACTGCCTAATGAAGACCGATAAAATTGAGAAACTGTTGGGCCTTGTGCATTCGACGGAGAGAAAGGCTCCGTGTCCGCATCTGTGTCCATCTCCTCCTCCGTCGCTGGTGGGACCTGATGTTTCAGAGTGTCCAACGATCGTTCCAGAACTAAGATCACCACAATGCTCATGCTGACAAGGGCATTGTCCGCACTGACCATTTTGGTGGCTTCTTCAAAACTGGCAAGGATGGTGCAGAGCTCTTTCACCTGCCTCCACTCTCGGTGGCTCAACACCCCGAGGTCCGCACCGCTGCTTGTCAGGCCATGTGTCACTTCGTTCTGCGTAATGGCATTGCGCTGCTGCCACAATCGCTGGAGCATGTGGAGGCTGGAATTCCAGCGTGTTGCCACGTCAACAATGAGACGGTTGACGGGGAGGCCGAGCTGACGCTGCAACGCAGCCAGGCGGGACGAAGCAGGGTGCGAACGGCGGAAGTGCGAACTCAGACCTTGAGCCTTCCTCAGCAGGCAGTCCAGACCCGGGTAGCGCTTTAGAAATTTCTGGACGACAAGGTTCATGACATTGTGCCAGGCAAGGATGTGCTCCAGCCTACCGATCTTAAGGCGGGCCAGCAGATTTCGACCGTTATCGCACACCACCTTGCCTGGCACAAGGTTCTTGTCACCCAGCCAGCGCTTGGTCTCGTTGAGGAGAGCCGTCCACAGCTCCTAACCTGTATAAAAGTCCCTCTTATTAAGATATGTAAAGTGCCATTTATTATATTTAGTATAGATCTTATGTATCTATACTAAATGGCACTTTCATATCTTAATAAGAGGGACTTTTATGTTTATAATAAGTTGTATTTAAGGTGCCTCATGTTAATATATTGCATTTGTCTTTTATACATATACGTGATAATGGTGTAGATCTATTGTTCTATTTTTATGTATTTGTCGTATATTATAGCTTGAATAACATTATCAGTGTATGTAGATATTCAGATACCTTAAGGAATATGTTTAACGCTGCTAGTGCAAACAGGGCGTCTATTGTTTCTGCATTCAAGGAGTTAAACATCAGGTGGAAATGCTAATTACTTCCTGGGTGGATATATAAGAAAACCTGTTTGACGCTTAGAGAAAGTTACAATTAAGGGCTGAAGATCTAGCCTGAAACCCGTAAACTTATGCTCACAGTTTGGATGTTTTTAACCATGCTTTTAAGAAGTTTTCAATAAAGAGTGAACCTTGATTTCCACGAACTCTATCCTGTGTTCATGGGTGCTGGATTACCTTCGTTTCCAGTCTACAGTATGTCTTCATCTTCAGCCAGGATGATCTTCCGTGCACCATACCAGGATTAATGAGAGTTATATAACCCCACGGCATTCGAGGAGTCCGGTGAGCTGTACTCGAAACCTTTCTCTACATATATGACGGTCTCCAAACAGATTAATTTCAACACGGCCTGGTTTCTCTGGGCACGTGATGCCACCAGAGGACCTTTGGGGGAAAGAGCCCTGCACCAAACCCAGCGGTTTTGAAGACCGTGCACCAAGCCTGAGAGCCCCTGTCAACCATCAGAGACCCCACTCAAACCCAGGGGCTTTCACAGAGCTATAGTGGCCTTGGCCGTGCTTCAAGTCCAGTTCGGTGGTAGATGGACTTTTCCGACACAGATGCAGACAAAAGCGCTTGAAATTTTAGATGGCACGTTGCTGGCCCGGGCAGGAACGCTTTTCTGGCAAAAGAAATGCCTGCTCGGCATCTGGTATGGGGGCAGGCAAGGGCCATGACGTGGCGGAACCCATAGTGTCCACAAGACGGAAAAGGGAAGATTTCCAAGGCCAAAAACCGGCAATGCTGACATTCAGGCTTTTGGCTTTGGGATGGTTTGGATTAAAGTATTTTTTCTGCTCCCAAACCTGGAAGACAGAAGTCTGGCTGCTAGACTGGCCGCTGTTTTGGCCTGCAGGTCTCAAACTGGTGGAAGGAGAAGGGGTAGGTGGTCTCTGTTGGGCTGGTAGGTACTCGGGCGACGTGGAGGCTGAAGCGGAGACTGATCCTGATCATGACTCAGAGACATGGGCAGCTGAGGAACGCTTGGTGGTGGTGGCAGAGGCGGAGACAGAGGGAGTAACAGTGGTTGTAAGCCCGCCATTGGTGTGGCCTTTTTTGGCCAAGTGTTCCCTCCATTTAAACTCATGCATTCGCTGCATGTGACTATACATGTTGGTGGTGGTTAAACACCTAATATTCTTGCCTCTACTGATGCGTTTACGGCAAAGGCGGCATATGACATCGCTGGCTGAATCAGAGGCTTGCTCGAAGAAGGCCCAGGCTTGAGAGGTCCTGGACCTTTTCGACGGTGACAAGCGAGGAACGGGGTTTCCGCAGACCATGGCTCTCGGAATCATATCAGTGGACTTCTGAGACCGCCCTCTCCCTTTTTGAGGCGGGACCCGTATTGACACTGCCCCATCGTCTTCCTCCTCGTCCAGTGGTGAAGCGCTCGCAAGCAAATTCTGCAGAAAAGACCACATTGGATCCGCAATGTCGTCATCATCATCATCAACACAGGTGACTTGGTCGTCCTGACATTCTGCATCCAGGAGCTGCGGGCTACAAGCAAGAAGCACTGCAAGGCGTTGCCGACCACCCGGGATTTTCGCCGATTGACCGGCTTCCTTCTCCTCCTCTGATGGCATCAGTAACTGGGCGTCAGAGCAGACAAAAATCATCCTCTTTGGCCGCTTGATCTTTTAACATGCCTTCTGACCCCAACCGCATTTTGTCATCAAAGAGGTCTTCAGAAAATGGATTATCCACAGTGGTGGGTACACGAGTTGACATTTGGGCTGCCTTCGCTTCATGTTGGACGGATGCTGATGATGCTGATGACGACATTTGTGGCCGTGACTGGGAGGACGAGGAGGTAAGACTGCTGGATGCAGGTTGCATTAACCACTGAAGAACAGATTGGCGACGCTGTTCGTTACTGAGATTCACAGGGCCCTGACCCAGCGATGACAGGCCTGACGGCCCTGACCCAGCGATGTCAGGCCTGACGGTCCTGCACCGATGATCCGCTTGCATGCGTGTTGTCACCAGAACTGGAAGGAGCACCTTCTCTCGTACCTCTACCTCCATGTCCTACACCCCTCTTTGCTCGCTTACCACCTGCATTTCACTCCATGTTCAGAAAGATAAAAATTTAAGAAGGTATGGAAGAGTTTTTGAAAGTCTCTTATTAAAAGACGGCAAATCACAGCTATTCTTAAATCCCTCTAATTTCCAACAGCCAACTAGGATTAGAAACTGAAATGTTTCTTGCAAATACCTGTGAAATGCTGTCTGGTGGAAAAACCTTAAAACAAAATCAACAGTGTTCTTCCTTCAGTCCCAGGGATTTACAACTGCCCAGTAGGACTAGCAATTGATAGTTTTCAGCAAAATATCATACAAGTGCGCTATCTGCGCCAAACTGAGATTCAACGAGCGCAATAAAACTATTCAGAAGTTACAAGATGAGGAATTGGTTTTTTTTTCAGCAATGACAAACGAGAACAGTTGCTAGAAAATTTTTCTATCAGTATTGTCATACAACGTTGCTATTTGAAAAAAACTAGGGCCGCACCACGTGCAATACAGCTATTTAAAAATTATATGGATAACAAACGGTGGTTTTTGCACCTATAAATACACCTGTGATGACTACAAAATTGCTGTATTCAAATTTAAGTGCAAGGTGGTTCTATGAACAAAGCTCGGTCGCACCAAAGTAACAAAAACACCTATTTGAAATGTTTTTGGAAATAAAGGTTTTTTTTGCACCTATAAATACCCCCTGCTGACATACAAAATGCTGTAAATTCAAATTTAAGTGCCCAAGGTGGTTTCAAAAGAACAAAACTGGGTCGCACCAAAGTAAAAAAAAAAAAAACACCTAATTTAAATTTATACGGATAATAAATGGTGGTTTTTGCACCTATAAATACACCTGCTGTGACTACAAAATTGCTGTATTCAAATTTAAGTGCAAGGTGACTCTATGAACAAAGCTGGAGCTGCGCCAAAGTAAAAAACACATAATTTAAATTGAATGTATATGGATAATAAAAGGTGTTTTTTTTTGCACCTATAAATACACCTGCAGGGGACTAAAAAAATAGCTGTATTCAAATATAAGTGCAAGGTGGCTCTATGAACAAGCTGGACTGGCCCAAAAAGTGAAAAACACGTAATTAAATTGTGTACGGATAATAAAACGTGGTTTTTGCACCTATAAATACACCTGGGTGACTACAAAATTGCTGTATTCAAATTTAAGTGCAAGGTGGCTCTATGAACAAAACTGGGCGGCACCAAAGTAAAAAAAACACCTATTTGAAATGTATACGGATAATAAAAGGTTTTTTTTGCACCTATAAATACACCTGCGGTGACTACAAAATTGCTGTATTCAAATTTAAGTGCAAGGTGACTCTATGAACAAAACTGGGCCGCACCAAAGTAAAAAAAAACACCTATTTGAAATGTATACGGATAATAAAAGGTGTTTTTTGCACCTATAAATACACCTGCGGTGACTACAAAATTGGGCCGCACAAAAGTAAAAAAAAACATCTATTTGAAATGTATATGGAGAATAAAAGGCGTTTTTTGCACCTATAAATACACCTGCAGTGACTACAAAATTGCTGTATTCAAATTTAAGTGCAAGGTGGCTCTATGAACAAAGCTGGACTGCGCCAAAGTGAAAAACACGTAATTAAATTGTGTACGGATAATAAAACGTGTTTTTTGCACCTATAAATACACCTGCGATGACTAGAAAAGTTCTGTATCCTATTGTAAGTACAAAGTGGGTCTTTGAACAAAACTGAGCTGCACCAAAGTGAAAAAAAATCTAATTAAATCGTGTACAGAGAATAAAATAATCAAATACATTTGCAGTTACTAGAAAAGATCCGTATCCTAATATAAGTACAGGCAGCACAAAATACAAGCTAATACTTCACCAAAAACTGGCCAAAAACTGCTAACAAAAACCCATTTCAATGCAGGGTCAAAGCAGAGTCTGGGCTGCACAATTATCCACTCTCCTTTCAAACGCCTGCTTGCCTGCCAGCCTGTCTGTCTGTGTTCGCCTGCCCCTCTCCCTCCTCCTCCGCGGCTGTACAGCGCTAGATGCTCCTTTAAAATTCTCAGCCTAAGTAACTAAAAACTGAAAATTTCTAAACTGCCTAAGTTCTAATGTTCACAGCTAAAAGCATAGTTGTCTGTGTGAACAAAGAGAATAGTTTCGCTGTTTTGAGAGAGACCGAGCACAAGTCCTGCTCTTATGAGACACAGACACACACTGATCATGAACAGGAAGGGCTGTTCTATGTAAAACGAGGTAATGTGATTTTTCCAGCCAATCACAACCATACACATCCCAGTCATGACGTCGCACACCCAGCTCGCCCTGCTCTATTCTGTAAGCTGATTTGCTGGCCGCCAAAATGACAGGAATCGCCGAAAATGGTGCGATATTAATAGATTATGTGCAGATTTTAACCTAAATTATCGCGTGATCGGAAAAATCCGATCAACATAAAAACCGTGCCGATTTCAACTTTGTCGATAAAAATCGCTCAACACTAATGTTTATTCTTAATACTTTGGCCCTGAAGGGAGAAAAGTGGGTTTGATAATATAGTATATGAAGGCAGTAGCTAATTTGTCTATATAAGGATGGACAGAAGGTGGATTCACATGCTTGAGAAAGAAGGCGTTACAGATCTTTGAAACCTCACATGATTGCACGTCTGCTCGGCTGCTTGATCCTCCTATGCATGGACTGATCATGAATATGAGAGGCTCATTTCTGAGCCACTCATTGCCTCCCACACAACCAGTCAGTATCGCTCTGCTCTGCACTGATGAGGGACAAACATCCCGAAACAGCTGTTTGCAGATGAGAGATACTGTTGGCTAAATGTTCCTTTTGCTTTCTCAAGACCCAGTGGGTCAAAAGCGAATTGAGGATTTGTTACATCCAATAGAGGGCGCTTGAGCTTCTCAGCTCCTTTCCCATTATGCCATGAATATGAGATGAATTGTTACTTTTTAGCAACTTGTTGACGGACTACAAACTGCAGGTATATTATGGACATAATTGCGACAACAGGTGTTTGAAGTCTGCTGCAATAACTGAATTGTTTAAAAGACTTAGGAACAGTTGTCAAAGGGAATTGGGTGCCCTTGTTCCTGGTTAGTGTAGCCAAGAGTAAGTTGTAGACCACAGGCATTTACATAGAAATACATGAAAGGAAAATAGGGTAGTCTTTTTCTTTACTAAGGAGGGAGTTTCTTCACACTTATCAGGTTGTTGCTGATAAGAATTATACCTCTCAGGCCACAACTTGCTAGAAAGAAGGACCATTAAGCAATCCTCTTACTGCTGTGCTATCAGAACTCACATAAGGGACGTCAGAGACAGTAATGTATGTAGGGGAACTTTAAAAAATGTAAATAATAAAACAACCACAGAATTACAAAAAAAATCTATATACTGTAATAGTCACATATTGCTTGTCTATATATGAAAAGACAATTTTTTATAGTAGTGTCATTTTAAGGGAAAGACAAGATGTAATATTTTCATAGATTTTGCAGTGGATTTGCTGCAGATTTCAACCTACACATTGCAAGTGGTGAAATCCACTGTAAAAATCCACTGATAGATTTGATAGATTTACAGGTTTAGAACAGGAAAAGCTGACAAAAAAATACCAGTATAAATTTCCCATTACCCATTACCCCAAATATTATCCTATTAAATTAATGGTATTTGGCCTTGATGAATTTTAATACAAAGTGGAAAGAAATTTGATTAATCTAAAAAACTTGGGATGTATTTGTGATGTTACGCTTCCCCTAGGGTTATGCAAGGTGAGCCGGATACAGTTTCACAGTTAACCTCTGTCCACATAGGCACAGGAAGACCCAGGGAGTGCAAGAGGATACCCCACTCAACCACAACCCTGAACTCCTGGGAGAGAGCTCTTTACCCACATCGGTGAAACAGAACTCTGCCAACTCGGTAGACTACCACAAGGTCCTTGTTAGTTATCAGCATGGTCCATTAAAGACTAATAACTAGGTATAGACTGAAATCTGCCCTGGGTAGCGATATTCGAGACCCAGAAGAATGACACATGGTTCAACTTGATAGGGACAACAGAACAGCTCAGGATCAAAGTTTATATATTTTAATCGCCCTATGAGCGCACTTGACAAACAATGCATACATAGGGCATACAACCATACATATAATGGTCAGAGGTGCAAATAAAAATAGGATATGGGTACAGACTAAAGAAGCAGCAATATGTGCTGTGTTACCTTAGGTTATTTTGGTGCAGGAAACATATGGGGGGTGAATGTGGCCTTCTCATGGCTGCTCGTGGGATGTTGGTGCATATACCCCCCTTCCAATAGAGACAACCCCTCACTTTTAAATATACTGGGACATCCCAGATTACCCCCTGAGCTGGGATGGTCTACACGCTCCTCCTTCCAGGGCCATGTTGGTTCTAGCTTTGAACGCTAAACGGACTATAATTCAATATGTTAATGGTGCAGAGCTACAGCATAGGTATGATCAGAACTGGATGGGTCCAAACATTGTGTCGCTGCTCTGTTCCTGGTACCAGTTTCCCGTTGCTCTCTGCCCAATGGTGCTACAAAAAAACGAGTGATAGCTATGCATGTGGGGCACTTTCATATTTAAAAATATGAAATTGGGGTGTGCCAGTTGTCACGGATCGCGCCGCGGCCCGTGCCTTGGACCGCGGTCATGTCCGTGCCCCTGTGTCTGGGTCCGCTGTGGCTCCCTGTGCGGGGCTTACAGCGGCAGTCTCTGTATGCTCTGTACATGCTCCTGCTGCTCAGCGCTTCTCACCTGGTCCTGCTTCCACACGTCCTCTGTGGCTTCCCCAGCATGTGTGCGCACCCCATAAGACGCGCGCGCGCCAGCCTGCGGTCATTTATGCACACAGTGCTCCTGCTTCCTGCCTGTGACCTCTGACCCTTTCCTACATATGGAACTTACTCCCTGGACTCTGTGTCAGTTCCTTGGTGTTACATCATTAGAGCTAGACCGTTGCTGCTGAAGCTCCTGCAAAGTTAACCCTTGGGTTCCAGTGCTTCTGCTGAACGTGTGCTTTACCCTGCGCTGTCCAGCGCACCTGTTCTCACTGCTGGGTCCTGTCGTGTTGTCCTCCAGTTTCTCCCTGCTGTCTCCTGCTGCTGAATATACTCTGTCACCTGTCTGGACTCTGTCATCTGTTTACTGCTGCAGCATCTGTTTATCAGCCTCCAGTGTCCAGCCATCCAGACCTGCACTTCGGCTACCCACTACGGGTATTACCATCACTGCCCGCGGTGGGCCCTGTGGATCCCCTGTCCCAGGACGTTTCTGGCTTTGCGGCCAGAAATCGTTACACCTGTGAAATACAGTTATGTCATTATTCTTTATTAAGCACTGGCTATCTGCCAATTTTCCACTTCACACCTCTCTCTAACTACAGCTCTCATTGCCTGGGTCTCCAACGTATCTGTGGGAAACATGTGAAAATAAGTGGTAGGGCCTTTTGAAGCCGACCACATGCTGAGACTCGCTTCCTATCCGACTGAGTATTTGTTTCCCCTGACCTCTCATCAAGCTGGATCAAATTATATTTAATTTCATCACAATGCTTGTAACCTACTTGTGTATCTGTATTACATAGGCTGCACTATTAGAAAAGTAAAAAATGGAATTGCGGAACATCTTAGGGGCATAAATAAGGAACAGACATATACCTCCAGCACAACAAAATATTTAATAGAAGAACATGGATGTGATACTAACGCCTTTAGTTTCTTTGGCCTTGAAAGGGTCAATGCACCAGGAGAGGTGGAGACTGGCAATAAGCGGTGTGCAGAAGGGAAGCGTTGTGGATACTGGAATTGAACACACGTTTGACACAAGGTCTTAGTTACAGAAATGATCTGCTGTATTTTTATTAATGTATGATGGCACAAATAATTTACTTGTTATAATTATTCCCTTTCTTCTATCTATTCATTATTGCTTTATGCATAATTAGACTCGTGTTGCCCTATGTTTGAGCTTTTTTTTTCTTTTGGTCCCGATTTTGTTTAAGTAGACAGGATGCAGGTGAAGCTTTGCTGTGATCAAGGATCAGTTATGACCTGAAACGCATAAGTGGGCACATTTACTTGCACTTTTAATATGGATTTAAATAAAGAAGTGCTGCTTTTATGAAAGGACATACTTGGATTCCTATTTTTTTTCTTCATTGAACTGAGTGTTAAAAGTTGGAAGCCAATAACGAGGAAATCCGAGGCATTATTCTAGACACAGAGCAAAGATATTCAACCTTTAGGGCTTGCTCACACGGAGTTTACACTCCGTGTTACAAGCGCTTTAAGGGTCCGTCTTGGGGTCCGCACTGTCGGTCCCCAAGATGGATCTAAAAATTAGCAGTGAGATTCTCACTGCTGTCTATGCCGAACACAGAGCGGCGTTCACATGAGGGATCGCCGCTGCGTGTTTCAAAAGTGCCGCTCGGCTCCGTCTTGAAAAGAATTGACATGCAATTATTTTCAAAAGGGAGCTCAGCTGCGCTATTGAAACACACATTGGCGATCCCTCATAAGAACGCCGCTCCGTGTTCTGCATAGACAGCAGTGAGAATCTCCCTGCTATTTGTTAGATCCGTCTTGGGGACCGACAGTGTGGACCCCAAGACGGATCCTTAAAGCGCTTGTAACACGGCGTGTAAACTCCGTGTTAACAAGCCCGTAGGGTGAATGTAGGCTAAGCAAATACAAATATTTTTATTTGGTAACAGATCCACAACAGAATAGAAATGTCATTGTTACGGTCAGGAGGTGGATCCACTGGACCACCGCAGGCGATGGCGTAAGCCCACACCAGGGAGTGGAATCTAAGTTGGTCCCGGTATTTACCAGAGCCCGCCGCAAAGCGGGATGGTCTTGCTGCGGCGTGAGTCCACCAGGTCACTACCACTGGCGGGGCTTGCCTGCGGTGGTGGCAAAGGCAAGGTACAGGATCGGCAGGCAGGCTCGAAGTCGGGGACAGGCAGGAGGTCAGGACAGGCGGCTCTGGTTCGTAGACGGTAGACAAGCAGGAGGTCAGGGCAGGCGGCAAGGTTCGTAGACGGTAAACGTAAGCAGAGAGTCGGTACACGGTAAGGCAAGACAGGAACGCTCTGGAACACTTTCACCATGGGAATATACACCAAGGATCCGGCGAGGGCCGGCAGGAAGAGGCCGGACTTAAATAGGAGCAGTGCCCGGCAATGACCAATTACCGGCGCACTGCCCCTTTAAATTTCAAACAGCCGGGCTGCGCGTGCCCTAGGGGCGGAGCCACACGCCGGGAACTGAAGACAGGCTGAGCAGGAGCGTGGCCAGGTAAGTGAACGCCGGCTGGGACAGGGACACGAGCGGACCCCGAACCCGACGTCTGTGACGGGGCTCCGCTGGGAGCAAGGGCACGGGCGCGCCTGCGACCCGGGACAGTGGTCGCAGGGGCATCTGTGACAGTCATGCAGTAGATTTTAACCATCCCATCCAAATAAAAAATTTTTTTGCAGAATTTTGGTGTGAAATCAACACTGAAAATCTGCAACAAATTCATGATGTGTGAAAATGAAGGGGCAAATATAGAAGGCTTATTTATTCTTTCTATTGTTACAGGCTAAGATAACAGACTTACCCTTGAAGAGGATTATGATGGTAGGAATGCTAGTATTTATTTCATTTCCTATTTTATAATAAGCAGTTGATATTATATTCCTTTAAATCAGGATATGTTAATATAAATTATAGATTTTAGTTTTTATAAATTATTCAATGAGTAACAAAATAATATGTCCTTCCTTTTGCTTATATGAAGTCTATAACAAATATTTTTGATCTAGAGTATGAACAACAATAAAGTAGGAAATGTTTAAATTAAGTCACGTAATGTCATTGAGCCCGCATTGCATCATGTAACATGCTGATAACTCCAATTATGTGAAATGATACAAACTTTTTTTTTTATAGCAAGTAGAACTGTGCCACAGGGGGTATTCAATTCCCACTGCTACTGAATCAGCATGTTACTCTATTTGCTGATTACTGTGTCCCTAGATAGTGTATGCTGGGTACATTATTCTTTTATTTTTTTAACATATCTGCAACCTCATAGATGAAAACAAAATTTGATTTTTGCTCTAGAGCTATACACGAGGTTTATGAAATAGTTACTATAATTTCTCGTGTTAAAATGATTTCCCGTTTAACTTCTGTAACGCCACTGAGGCTTTTCCATTTCATATTACATTTTATGTTATTTTTATGTGCTTTAAGTATCAAATTCACTTACTTTCTTAAATCACTAAAGGTTTTTGAGTATGAGTCAAAGTATTTTTTATGACTACCTAAAACCTTATTTTGTGCTATGTTGTTTTCATAAGCAAAAATTATTTTTGAAAGATTTAAAGCCACAGAAATTATGAACATGAGTAAGATTACTCTGTATTCATATTTGTTTTATATTGTCAAAACATAACATGTGGTAAGTGTATGAAAATTACTGTGATCAAAGTAACAAAGTGGAGAAGACAAACTTAAATATAGCACGTATGCTATGATTTATTTATTCTTTTTTTTTTATTTCTATCGGTTATATAGCACTAATGCTATATTACACAATGCTGGAGAGAGACTGATACATTGACATAACTCACACTTCTCTCTGCTGCCAAGAAGGCTGACAATCGTACAATTATAAAGTGTTCCGATAGATAGATAGATAGATAGATAGATAGATAGATAGATAGATAGATAGATAGATAGATAGATAGATAGATAGATATTCATTGCATTTGGAGATACATGCTCTCATCCCTATGTTAACTATGGACACATTAACATTCCTACTCTCAGTACATTAAAACTCACTAAATACATATATTTATACACTCACTTCATACACCTATGTACTTACTGTACATGAAAATGTACATCTGCATGCCCAGTGTTTAATCAAGGACATACAGTGTCTCTAAAAAAAAGTACGCCCCTCACATTTTTTGTAAATATTGTATTATATCTTTTCATGGGACAACACTGAAGATATGACACTTTAATATAAGGCAAACTAGTCAGTGTACAGCTTGTATAACAGTATAAATTTGGTGTGCCCTCAAAACAATTTAACACACAGCAATCAATGATTAAACCACTGGCAACAAAAGTGAGTACACCTCTAAGTGAAAATTAACAAACTGTGCCCAATTTGTTATTTTTATTTTATTTTATCATGTGACTTGTTAGGCTATGTTCACACGGTGTATTTGCAGGGCATAATTACGGCGTGTGGACGGGGGCGGGGCGGGAGCAGGCCTATAGACAATCACTGCTAGCGGCGCGTATACGCCGCTAGAAAGTGACATGTCTATTATCTCCCCGCCCGGCGGTTTCGCCGGGCGGGTAGAGGAG
The DNA here is from genome assembly GCA_025379985.1 of Phyllomedusa bahiana. Lineage (NCBI taxonomy): Eukaryota > Metazoa > Chordata > Amphibia > Anura > Hylidae > Phyllomedusa > Phyllomedusa bahiana. Next base: position 29,917 of record JAODAL010021101.1, on the reverse strand, counting down.
ACGTAATCCATAGTTCTCTATGAGAACTGTGAATTACCGTAATGAATGGGCTGTTTTCGGCCCGTAATTGGCGCACTTCGGCGCGTAATTTCGGACCGAAATACGGCCCATTTTAAGCCGTGTGAACATGGCCTAAGTGTTACAAGGTCTCAAGTATGAATGGGGAGCAGGTATGTTAAGTTTGGTGTTATCGCTCCAACACTCTTTCATACTGGTCACTGGAATTTCAACATGGCACCTCATAACAAAGAACTCTCTAAGAATCTGAAAAAAAAGAATTTTCATTCTACATAAAGACCTCCAAACACACCTCTAAGCCGATCACTGCCTTGCTAAATAAAATGAAGGTAAAGGTTCTGGACTGGCCAAGCATGTCTCTATACCTAAACCCTATTGAACATCTGTGGGGCATCCTCAAATGGGAGGTGGAGGAGAATAACGTATCTAACATCCACAAGCACCATCATATCATCGTGAAGGAGAAGAAGAGAATTTTAATGGCAACCTATGAAGCTCTAGTGAACTCCAAGATAGTTAAGGCAGTGCTGGAAAATAATGGTGGCCACACAAAATATTGACACTTTGGGTACAATTTGTCCATTTTCACTTAGGGGTGTACTCACTTATGTCATCAGCGCTTTAGACATTGATGGTTGTGTGTTGAGTTATTTTAAGGGTACACCAAATTTACACTATTATATAAGCGGAAAAAATCCAGCACCCATGCAAAGGATATTCTTGAAAAAATGTGCATATAAATGCAAAAATATAATTATTATTTCTTATTAAATGTGTCTGTTTGATGTTTTTAAATCTTTTTTTACAATGACAATACCAATAATAGATAGAAGAAACAAAAAATGGCCAGCATCTCTTCACTGTGCTCTATCTTGAAAAAATGTGCATATAAAATGCACAAAATGTATTATTTATTTCTTATTAACATGTGTCTGTTTTGATGTTTTTAACATTTTTTTTACATGAAATACCAATAGATAGATAGATAGATACAAAATGGCCAGCTAGTCTCTTTTCACTGTGCTCTATCCCGTCTAGCAGCAGTAACACTAGAAACAGGGGAAGCAGTGTGGAATACCTAATCAGTAAAACATTAGTTTTCTGTATAGAGACGTGGTGGCTGCTTTTCACATCAGCAGCTGAGTAAATTTGCTGCTCGCTGGCTTGATGGAGAGTTTGATGTAGGAATTAGAAATTTGTTCTTCTTGCTCACTGAAACCTCATTTGATTTGCTGATAAAGCTTCTTATTTTTTTGTATGGTTAACACCATAACTTCCCCCACAACACAGGGGGATGCCACCTGGTAATTGGTTTTGCAAACCGTCTGAAAAATCGGCTGCAAACTTTTACACGGGCCGCTATGGAAAACCCGTGCAGCAGCCGCCGGCAGCCCGAAAAATATGCTTGTTCATTCTTCCATCCGGTTTTCGGATGGAATATGAACAATTAAATGGGAAGGGGGAGGGCTTTTCTCCGCTCATCGTGGAGAAAAGCCGCCCTCCTGCGGCCGTGTGCACGGCACAAAAACCGGACAAATACTGGTCGGATAAAACAACCGATATTTGTCCTTATTTTAGATAAGTAAACAAATGTGAGCATAATTAGTAAATTAAAAAAATGAAAATAAGTATAATCCTCTGCCCCTGAGACCCATAGTCGCTGCTACTACTATGTCCATTTTTTGGGCTCTGTTTGCTATTTTATATAATAAATTATTAGTTTTTGCATTTCTTGTTGTGAACTGCTTAGGCTAGGTCTACACTGCATCAGACAAAAAATGGCCAGAAAGAGGCTGTTTTTTTCTGATGCAAGACTGTGGTTTTTGTCACGTTTTGCACAAAAATCTTGGTCATTTCTCGTTTTTTTTTAACGTCACCCATACAATTGTATTGCATGGGAAGACACCAAGAAAACTAAAAGCGCAGGCGTATTATACAACATGTTGTATAATACGCTGGCGCTGAAAGTTGAGCAGAGAAAAGATGAGCTGTGGAGACTGCAGCTCATCTTTTCTATTGCCTTCTATGAAGCCGCACGAACGATTGTATCTTTGGCGCTTTTAAAAAACGCTGAAGATACGATCGTAATGCTGTGCAGTGTAGACATAGCATTACCTTTCAGATTCTCTACTAAGTTATGCACATTATTGTTGCACACTTGGCACCATACTGATTCTTTTATTAATTGTAGTTACCTGTTTTTTTTGTTTTTACAATAACCACTAGTTTTAGTTGTTTTGGCTTGGGGAGAGGCTGCAATGTGTACTCAATATACATTTTCTCAGAGTTGTACCTGCATTGCACATCTATAAAAGGTTAGCATAATTCCGAGTGTATCCCTAATTTATTCTGTTGTACTACACCAGAAAAGTGCCTCTGTTCCTATGTTTTTCCATTTTTAGATAGTAGCTGCTCAGGCTGCTATGGCTACTGTCACACCCATGTCTAGCACTTTTCCAGCTTGTGAAATAAATAATCCTCTCCGGATGCTGTCATTTCACATACTACAAACTACATACTACAAAATTCAATAATCTGCTAGTAATTGATTTATTTGATTATCAGTTTAAGAACAATTCTCAGCAGTGTGCTTCACTGCAGGCATCCTGCCCATAAAATATGGAACAAGTTAAAATTTGGAACATGTTGAAATTTGTTTTCTACCCCTACATACACACATATTTACTTACAGATATCTGTATATATATAGAAATCTGTCATGAAATAGCAAACTGTTGTAATTTTGAGGACAGCTTTGGAGGAGGTCAGGTGTAGAGTAAGCAAGTAGCTGATAACAATCACCAATCAGGTAAAAGAACTGGCACACAAGAACTGTAAACACAGCTTCCTTATCTGGAATTAGTGTTTAGAGACTGCTTTGCTGTAAGTCATTAGTTTCCCTCTTTGACCAAGAGGTGGCAAGCTCTTCCTGTTACCCTAAATAGAGGAGATAACCAGGGTCTCTGCTTTTGTGTTACAAAGCATATCTGGCATTTTAGAATACCCAGGACGAAGGATCCATGTTGGATACACATCCTCCATTATTTTTTTAAGTGAAAGTGGACAACAGTGCCGTCCTATCTCCAGTGAAAGTGAAAAATAGCACCCACCCATCTCCAGTAAAAGGGTTCAACAGTGCCCTCTCATCTCCAGTGAAACTGGACAACAGCACCCGCTCATCTCTAGTGAAACTGGACAACAGCACCCTCCCATCTATAGTGAATGTGGACAACAGTACCTTCTCGTCTCCAGTGAAAGTAGACAACAGCACTCTCCTATCTCCATTTAAAATGGACAACAGAACTCTTTTATCTCCAGTGAAAGTGGACAACAGCACCCCCTCACATCTCCACCTGCACCATCCATTATGACCACTTTGATTCAAGATCTATGGCAAGCTGAACTTGTTGCTCTAAATACCAGAGAGGAGATAACCAGGGTCTCTTCTATTAGTTCAGAAAGCACATCTGCCATTTTAGGATGCCCAGGATGAAGGATCAATGTTGGATACACCACACTACATCGCCCTCCCACCTCCAGTGAAAGTGGACAACAGTGCCCTTCTCTCTCCAGTGAAAGTGAACAACAGTGCAGTTTCCATTTCCAGTTAAAGTGGAAAACAGCTCCCTCCCATCTGCAGTCAAAGTAGACAACAGTGCTCTTCAATCTCCAGTGAAAGTAAACAACAGTGCTCTCCCATCTCCAGTGAAAGTGGACAAAATTACCCTCCCATCTTCAGTGGAAGTGGACAACAGCACCCTCCCTTCTCCAGTGAAAGTGAACAGCACTGCCCTTTCCATCTCCAGTTAAAGTGGAAAACAACAACTTCCCATCTCCAGTGAAAATGGACAACAATGCCCTCATATCTCACCTTGCATTCATCATCCATTATGACTACTTTCTACTTTCAACACTGCCAGCTCATGAAGGTAGTCACATATCGTGAGCTGGTGTGGTGGGTACATAAGGTGTCATAACCTGTCTGCATATATAACCCTCTTTCCTGTGATTGGTAAAGGAGCTAAGATATACCTTTTAATACATATCCTCTAAAATGTATAAATACATATATTAGTAAGTGATATATATGTCATGATTTAAAGCCACTAGAAAAAATGGGTGTCTATAAGAACCATAAATAGGGAGGGGGGGGGGGGCTAGGAAGTGGTAGAACTTCACCACATCACCATATCCCTAAAATATCCCAACCTAAACTGCCCCGAGAAGGACGCCCCCACTCAAATGACAGCTGAACCCTATTCTCACCACTGAGAATGATATACCAAAGTCCAGAAAAACCATATAAATAGAATAGGATAAGACTATATGGCCCTAAAAAATTAAATAGACAACCTCAAGATACAAACAAAAGCCATATATAATGATAATAGATATAGTCAATTGAAAAATTAATAACAGCCCGACACATTTCACGAATTAGATAATCAGGAGCAATATACATAAATAAAGTAATACATTACAGGTCAGATGTCACCAAAACCAGTGGCTATGGATGACTCCTGTGATGTGGAAAGCCTGTACAGAGGACGCTAAACTAGTGTTTAAATACTTACCAGATAGAATCACCGGTCTCTCAACAGCCCACATGTTCACTACAACCGATGCACATAGCCGGAAACACACCATCCACCACAGAATGCAAACTGACAAACTCGCGCATGCACATAAAATACCTATGTGTTCCAGACCTCACTATGGAAAATCCTGCATGCACAGTGTAGATTACTGCAAAAGGAATCAAAAGATGGACCTTACATAGTGCCAGCATAATAAAAAAAAGATAAACATGTTCAGAAGTATGTATAGATAATCACAATTTATATACAGTAATATTGTGTTCATACATACAATCAACCTACAAATATATTTAAGGATAACAAAATATATACACAAAGGGCGACATGTATGAAGCTCGCCGGGTCGGGGCGCGCTTTTCCGCTAATTTTCCGGTGAAATCTGAGCCTGATTTATGTCGGGGCCGGGGCGCGCTCATACATACAATGTAAAGTCCGCCTCGCCAGTGTTTGAGGCGCAGTGCGGGACTTAGGCGCAGTGCGGCGCTGCGCCTGAGATTCGCCGCCGGAGGTAGTGCACTCATACATGCGCGGAAAATTCCGCCGCGCCTCGCCCGTGTGTTAGGTGCAGTGCGGGGACTGAGGCGCAGTGCGGCGCTGCGCCGAAGATTCGCCGTCCGAGGAGGTACACTCGTACATGCGGGGAAAAGTTCCCTGCGCCTCGCCAGTGTGTGGGGCACAGTGCGGGGACATGGGGCATTGCGGGACTTAGGCGCCGTGCGGGACTGCGCCGAAAATCTTTTTCCGATGCGAGACAGGCTGGTAAACAGCGAGAAATCATTCCACATGTCAGTGTGGAGTATGAATCAAAAATCGCCTTTATAAAGGCGTTCAACATTCTCAGAAAAGAGCTCAAACCTCAAAAATAAAAAATACATAAAAAAAAATCACTTTCCAAATATCCTAATTCAGAATTAGGATTTTGGAAATTGCCGGGAAATACAGTAATTGAAATTCTGAAAGCTATTCTCATTGGTCGGCAGAAACCGGCCAATCAGAATAGGAGCGACAGTGAACCATTAAAACGTATGGAGAACTATTGACCAATCAGAATCAAAGGCGGGACAGTTCAAAATACAGTAAAAATGCAGAAAAGAGCTGATTGGCTGAGCTAACGGGTGCTTGGCTAGCTCGACCAATTAGAATAGGAGCGACAGCGACAGAGACCGACAGAGACCCATTAAAACCTTTGGAGAACTATTGACCAATCATATTCCAAGGCGGGACAGTTCAAAATACAGTAAAAATGCAGAATAGAGCTGATTGGTTGAGCTAGCGGGGGCTTGGATATCCCAGCCAATCAGAGCGCGAGCTACTTCTCCCATTGTAGTCTATGGAGAGATCGTCGCCATGCAATCTCGGCTCTCAGCGCCGTGCTGCATGGAGTATGAATAAAAAAAAAATTTTTATTAAGTGTAAAATATTCTCTGAAAAAGAGCTGAAGCCTTCTATAAACATACATTAATAAAATCCCGAACAACGGTTTGTCGCCGGGGACCGGCGCTACATAAGGAATTGAAATAGAGAGAATTGCCGGGAAATTCAAAGTGTTTAAGCTCTTCTCATGGGTTGGCATTAACCAGCCAATCAGAATAGGAGCGACAGTGTCCCATTAAAACCTATGGAGAACTATTGACCAATCGAAATAGGAGCGGCAAAGACCCATTATATCCTATGGAGGAGTTTTGACCAACAAAAATCAAAGGCGGGACAGTTAAAAATACAGAAAAAAAGCAGAAAAGATCTGATTGGCGGAGCTAGTGGTGGTTTGCCAAATCCCAGCCAATCAGAGTGCGAGCTACTTCTCCCATTTGAAAGCCCTATGGAGAGATGGGCGCAATGCAATCTCAGCGCTCAGCACCGTGCGGCATGAAGTATGAATAAAAAACTCATTTTTATTAAGTGTAAAACATTATCAGATAAAGCGCTGAAACCTTCTTTAAAAATAAAGCACTTAAATCCCTAAAACGCGTTTGTCGCCGAGACCGGCGCTACATAGGGAATTGCAATAGAGAGAAATGCCGGGAAATACAGCAATTTAAATTGTTTAAGCCTTTTCATTGGTCGGCAGAAGCCAGCCAATCAGAATAGAGCGACAAAGACCCATTAAAACCTATGGAGAAGTTTTGACCAATCAAAATAGAGCGACAGTGTCCCATTATAACCTATAAAGGGAAATATAGACCAATCAAAATCCAAGGCGGGACAGTTCAAAATACAGTAAAAAGACAGAAAAGAGCTGATTGGCTGAGCTACGGTGCTTGGCAAATCCCACCAATCAGAGCACGAGCTACTTCTCCCATTATAGTCTATGGAGAGAGCGGCGCACTGAAATCTCGGCCTCAGCGCCTTGCGGCATGAAGTATTAATTAAAAAAATCATTTTGATTAAGTGTAAAACATTTCACATAAAGAGCTAAAACCTTCTGTAAAAAAAATCAGTTAAAACCCGGAGCCCCGCGCTACATAGGGAATTGTAATAGAAAAAATCGCCGGGAAATACAGTAATTCAAATTGTTTTAAGCTCTTCTGATTGGTCGGCATAAACCAGAAAATCAGAATCGGAGCGACAGTGGCCCATTATATCCTATGGAGGAGAATTGACCAATCGAATAGGAGCGACAGGGACCCATTATAACCTATGGGAAAAATTGACCAATCATATTCAAAGGGGACAGTTCAAAAATACAGTAAAAAGGCAGAAACAACTGATTGGTTGAGCTAGCGAGGCTCGTCCAGCTATGCCAATCGGGAGCGCGAGCTACTTCTCATAGAGTTCTATGGGGAAAAAGAAATTCGAGCGCGCTCTGTGATTGGCTAAGTTAAATGAGGTCCCGTTATTTGGACCAATGGGAGAGCGAGCACGCTCCTAGGGGTTTTTTCTAATGAAAATCTGAAATAAAACTGTACATGGCCAAAATCATATTATAAGACTACAGAAGTAGTTCCGATGTGTATATAATATTAATAATAATATGGGGGTAACGAAAAAAAAAATATTACATCAATCAAATCTTGTTTATTTCTTTATTTTTGTTGCACCCATACTATTGATCCCTTGGATAACGAAAATAAAGAAATAAACATGAATTTTTTTGAGTTAATATTTTTTTTCGTTACCCCCATATTATTATTCATTTTATATTTCACTTCGGGGGCAACATCTGTAGTCTTATAATTTGATTTCGGCCATGTACAGTTTTATTTCAGATTGCATTAGAAAACCCATAGGAAACGTCGCTCGCTCTCCCATTGGTCCAAATAAGGCGCCTCTTTTAACTTAGCCAATCACAGAGCTTGCTCGGAATTTCTTTTCCCCATAGAACTCTATGAGAAAGTAGCTCGCGCTCTGATTGGCTAAGCTGGACGAGCCCCCGCTAGCTCAACCAATCAGCTTGTTTCTGCCTGTTTGCTGTATTTTTGAACTGTCCTGCTTGGAATATGATTGGTCAATTTTTCTCCATAGGTTATAATGGGTCCCTGTCGCTCCCATTCTGATTGGTCAATTCTCCTCCCCTAGGATATAATGGGCCACTGTCGCTCCTATTCTGATTGGCTGGTTATGCCGACCAATGAGAAGAGCTTAAACAATTTGAATTACTGTATTTCCCGGGGATTCTCTCTATTGCCAATTCCTATGTAGCGCTGGATCGGCGACAAACGCGTTGTTCGGGGTTTTAACTGATTTATTTTTCAGAAGGTTTTAGCTCCTTATTTTGATAATGTTTTACATTTATCAAAATGATTTTTTTTTATTAATACTTCATGCCCACGGGGGCTGGGGCACCGAATTTCAGTGTGCCGATCTCTCCATAGACTACAATGGGAGAAGGCTCGTGCTCTGATTGGCTGGGATAGCCAAGCCCCCCGCTAGCTCAGCCAATCACTCTTTTCTGTCTTTTTTTCTGTATTTTGAACTGTCCCGCCTTGGATTTTGATTGGTCAAAACTTCTCAAAAAGGATATAATGGGTCTTTGTCGCTCCTATTCTGATTGGTCAATACTTCATCATAGGTTTTAATGGGACACTGTCGCTCCTATTCTAATTGGCTGGTTTATGCCGACCAATGAGAAGAGCTTAAACAATTTGAATTACTGTATTTCCCGGCAATTCTCTCTATTGCAATTCCTAGTAGCGCCGGTCTCGGCGACAAACGCGTTGTTAGGGATTTAAGTGCTTTATTTTTAAAGAAGGTTTCAGCGCTTTATCTGATAATGTTTTACACTTAATAAAAATAATTTATTTATTCATACTCCATGCCGCACGGTGCTGAGAGCCGAGATTGCATTGCGCCCATCTCTCCATAGACTACAATGGGAGAAGTAGCTCACGCTCTGATTGGCTGGGATAGCCAAGCCCCCCGCCGCCCTTAACCATCAGCTCTTTTCTGCCATTTTACTGTATTTTGAACGGTCCCGCCTTGGATTTTGATTGGTTCAAAATCCTCCATAGGCTATAATGGGTCTTTGTCGCTCCTATTCTGATTGTCCAAGATAGCCAAGCCCCCGCTAGCTCAACCAATTTAGCTCTTTCCTGCATAATTTTCGTATTTTGGGAAATGTCCCGCCGTTGAAATTTTGATTGGTCAAACGTTTCTCCATAGTTTTAATGGTTACTGTCGCTCCTATTCTGATTGACCGGTTTATGCCGACCAATGAGAATAGCTTTCAGAATTTGAATTACTGTATTTCCCAGCAATTTCCAATATCGATTTCTTGATATTGCGCCGTTTTTAGATTTTTGGAAAGTGATTTTTTTTATTATTATGTTTATTTTTGAGGTTCAGCTCTTTTCTGACACGTTTCCACCTTTATAAAGGCGATTTTTTCAGATTCATACTCCTGCTGCATGGAGCGGAGCGCCAAGATTTCTGTCGCGATCTTCTATCTGCTTCCTCGCATGTTCCGATCCTGCTTCACTTCGCCGCCGCCGGAGCAGTTAGAGCAAAGTAAACCAGGTCTGACTGTCGGAGCTGCCGAGCGCGGCACTGCACCTCGCTTTGCCGACTCGCGATCGTACATGCCTCGGAGTATACGAGCGCGCTGCGTCCCGCCCCGGAACGCCTACACCGCGCCCACACCGCGCCCATTGCCCGCCACTTCATGCGGGGTGCAGCTGAAAGTGGCAAACGCTGCGCCTAACACTGCATCCCTGCGTCCAACAGGGCGATTCGGGCCGGGAGGCGCAGTATACGCCAAAAAACAGGCGTAAAGCCCCTTCATACATGTCGCCCAAAGTGTCCATACCTATATATGATACTCAAAAAGATGGACAATAAATATAGAGTCCCAATAAAACCCTTAAAGGCGTTGTATCATTTCATTAAATGATCTTCAGAATAAGGGGACAGTGAAAACAAGCAACTTTGCAATTGGATGTCATTTGCAAAGCTGTCTTGTTTTCACAGTCTCCCTTATCTTCGTTGTCTGTAAACACAGTTCCCCAGTGCCAGTTGGATTCCACCTCCTTTCATGCATTGGCTGCCGGCTCTACTAATTTACATTCTGTTCGGCTCCCGGTCATATTCACGGGAGCATGCATTCCTGCCTCTCTCACTCAAAGTAAGGGATTGGCACAATTTCACTCTGCACAGCCAGCAGAAACACAGAGGCACTGCACCTGCTTCTACAATCAGAAAACAGCAGTATTGTGTGTCGGTGCCTAATGCAAACATAGAAGGAGCATTAGGTGGCCTCTCTCACTCAAAGTAAGGGACCGACAGCAATTTCACTCTGCACAGTCAGAAGAAACACACTAACACTGTAGGGCTTCTACAATCAGAAAACAGCAGAATTGTGCCTCAATGCCTAAACTATCCTGTGCGTAAACATAGAAGGGAGATCTGTGCTGCTCTGGAGGAGTTCATAGAAGACTGGATTCAAGTGTAACAAACCTCCAGCTGTGAGAGGAGAAGAGATCAGTGCTCTGAGTTCATAGAAGATTTTCTAGACTGAATGCAAGCCTGTGGTATGTAAACATACTTACAAAATAAGACTGCATTGGGTGAACGACACAGTGACCTGTGGACTCGAGGGGGGGGGGGATACTCGATATTGAGCAGGAACAGTGAAGGGGAGGTAGATGTCATCCCCCTTCAGTTAAGAAACACCCAGCTGGGAGGGGAAGAAACACCCCTGAATTTGTAGAGCTGAGAAGCTGAGAGCACAATGAAATACACGAACTGAAGAAGCGATACATCCCCTTTAAGGAATGATAAAACAGGGAAAAATAAAGAATACTGACCAAAACAGATAAGCAGGAAAATAAACTATAAGATATATAAAAGATATAACAAGGGGACATACATCACTTACTAATAATAAATGTATGCATTTTACAGAATATCTATTAAAAGGTATGTTTTAGCTTCATATTTGTATTAGCAGTGATATAATGTTTGTTTGAGTGAAGCTTTATTGTTCTACATATTTTTTTCAGAGATTTATGATAGGTTAAAGGAGCAAAATTTAATGGCTTCGGGCTTCTGGTGGCAGTATTTCTGAAACTGCATAGTTTGTGAGCTGTTAGCATGCTGTTTTGGTAAAAGTATTGTAAGGGTATGTTCATACGCTGTTTTTAGATGCAAGTTTTGATCCATTTTTCTGACCCAAAATGGGCTCAAACACACATCTAACAATTTGCAGAGTGATTTACATTTGTTTCAATGTAAAACACGCATCGGCGTTCAGACGACTGATCGACGATATGTATTTTACATGTGCCTTTCTGATGCGTCTTTCGAATCTGTTCAAAGAATTGTCATGTCAATTCTTGATCCGTTTTACGCAGCAGACACCCTAATTAAAACTATGGGGTGCGCTTCTGCTGCAGCCAAAACATATACAAACACGCAGCACACTTTGGGTGTATATTAGAAGCATTTTACGCAGCGCCTTTAAACGCGTTTTTCCTATTGAATAACATATTGAAAAACGCCATGTGAACATACCCTTAGTGGGCAAATGGCAGCAGTACGAATAAGCATCATGGAGCACCATGAGCCATTGCTGTGAGAGGTGGACATGCTGTTCCAGCAAACTCCCGCTCCCAACTCTATGCCCCTGGATCTTACACTTCATTCTGGATACAAGATTTTTGCTGCATAGGTTTATAATGAAATAGTGTATTACAACAAGTGATTCCCGGCTGTTATATTATGATATCTGGCATGTGATTTTCCATGTCATGTTGACATTCATCTTACTGAAAGCTCTTGCTTTTGTTGAGAAATACCATTCTATTCCTGCTCATATGTAAAAAGAAATGTTTCCTGACTCTTAAAAACATGCTTTTTGATAAACCAAATTGATTTATAATGCAGGATTGTCATCATAAAAATGTCTTGATTTCCTCCATGCTGTGGTTGAATGGAGATCTTTTTACTCTCTCAAAATGTTTCTTCAATGCAAGATATGAGATAAAACATAATACGAAATCTGTATCTGCTCCTTTACAGTGTAAGTTGTTGCTTCAAAGCTCACTGCTTTTTATGTTAGTTTTAGTTATTATAATCTCTTTTATCAGTAGAACCTTGTGTAGATTATTCAATTACTCTATCAAGTCATCTTCAGACTATTATTTAGAACTTTCTAAATCATCCTGAAAATGAAAGGGGTTCTCCATTTTATAATGTCTTTATAATGTTTTATTTATTATGTACTTAACAGGAAATAACACTATTTTTTAATATACATATATCAAAAATGCTAATCCTGTACCTCTTTTTTACCAATACAGTGGCCCCCTACCTAGAAAAAAGGGACAGTCCAGATTCTATTATTATTATATTTATTATTTATTTTAAATCACCATTAATTCTGGGACGCTGTACATTTGATGGTGATACATACATAACATAATAACAAACAAGGTGCAATGACAACAATAGATGACTAACAACTGGTTCAGAGGGAGAGAGGACTATGCCTGCAAAGGCTTACAACCTACAAGGAAGGAGGAAAGAGAAAGAAGGAGAGGGGCAGACATGTTTGTGGGGTGGGGTAGTGGCAGCGGGGTTATTGTAGGTTATATACTATCCTGAAAAGGTGGGTTTTTAGGTTGGCTTTGAAGAAAGTGAAAGTGGAGGAGAGTCTGATGTGTTGGGGCAGTGAGTTCCAGAGTATGGGTGATGCACGGGAGAAGTCTTGGAGACGGTTGTGTGAGGAGCTGACAAGAAAAGCTGACAAGAAAAGAAGGTCCTGTGAAGAGCGGAGGTTGCCTGAAGGGAGGTATCGATAGATTAAGGCAGAGATTTATGGCGGGGGTTATATAGAGCCTTGTAGGTCTTGGTTAGTAACTTGAAATAAATTCAGTAGGTAGCCAGTGAAGAGATTGGTATAGGGGAGAGGCAGAGGAGAAGCGAGAAGAGAGGTGGATCAGATGGGCAGTCAAGGTGAGGATGGATTGAAGGGGAGCAAGAGTGCTGGATGGAAGGCCACAGCGAAGGCTGGTGCAGTAGTCTAGGTGGCAGATGACAAGGGCATGGACTAGTAGTTTTTTCAGTAATGAAGTTAAGGAATGAGCAGATTTGAGAAATGTCTTTAGGTGGAGGCAACAGGCAGAGGTAAGAGCTTAGATCTGGGGTTTGAAGGTTTGGGAGGAGTCAAAAGTTATCCCAAAGCAGTGGATTTGTGGGACCAGTGAAAGTGTCCATAGTTCATGGCTGCCATGGAGCACCTGTATGGATAATACTGTCATGTGACCACCACACAGGTCATATGACCCCTGGTATCCAGGTAACAGTAGGTTAAACTTCTCCAGTGTTACTATCTCCAACAGTGTTTTATCATGTCTGTCAGTGTCTGTGGTGAAGACACCACACACTCGTCTTTTGTTTCATCTCTTTTTTTTTAAGTTAATTTTATTAACAACGTTCCATCCCTGGAGGGAAAGCAGTTATACCCGTCACTACACACAGTAAAGACGTTGCTGTAATTACTAGATTCATTATTTCACCAATATTCTTTCCCTAACATCTTCCCTTGGTCCCTTGCAGTTACAGACTCTCCCACCCACAAGGATGGGAACTCTCTTGTTCTGGTTTTCTGTCATCTCTGCTCAGTCTCTAACCTCACTAATTCTCCTTATGCACTCTCTTAGACCCACACCTTACTCTTTTGCTATCAATAATTCCTCAGCCCTTCTCTGCAAAATACCTGCCCATCACACATTCAGAAACCTCCGCTCCATTAACACTCAGGAACTCACAGACACCATACAGTCCTCACTGCCCCCAATCTCCTCCATCTCCTCTTCTGATGTGGCTGTCAAACATCACAATGAAACTCTCTCAATGGGGTGCATTAAAAGGGGCATAGATGCACATGATGAAAAAATTATTCTCCCATTATACAAGTCACTGGTTAGACCACAACATGGAAATATTGTGTACAGTTTTGGGCACCAGTGCACAGAAAGACATTGTAGAGCTTGAACAGTACCAGAGGCGGGCAACAAAAAAATAATAAACAGGACTGGGGTGGACCACAGTACACAGCAAAGATTGGCAAGAATAGGTTATTTAGTTTAGAGAAAAGAAGAAGGCTTTTCGGGGGGACATAATAAATATGTTTTAAATACATCAAAGGTCAATTTAGAGATCTCTCCCAAAATTTTATTTAATACGACAGGGCTGTAATCTATAACAAGGGGGGCATCCTTTACGTCTTTGAGAACAAAGTTTTCTACATAAACATAGAAGGGATTCTTTACTGTAAGAGCAGTGAAGACTTGTCATGGTGCATTCAATAACCAAGTTCAAAAGGGTTTGGAATGCATTTCTGGAGCTAATAATATACACAAGTTTATAGTGACTAATTCAGAGAGGGTCATTGAATCCAGGGGATTTTCTGATTGCCAGATTGGAAGTCGAAGGGTATTTTTCCCTAAAATGAGGAAATCTGGCTTCTCTACCTCATGGGGGTTTTTGCTTCCTCTGGATCAACACCTTAGCACAACAGGCCTGACTAGATGGACACTTGACTTTTTTTAGTGCCTTACAATAGAAACTATGAAACTATGAAACCACCCTGGACATATTGGCACCACTCACACACCGCACAGCCAGAGTCAGACGTCAGCAGCCTTGGCACAAACCTCAGGCTCGCTTCTTGCAGCGATGTTCCAGGTGTGCTGAGCATCTGTGGAGAAAGTCAAAGTTACCTGCAAACTTTCTCCACTATAAATTCATGCTCAGTAACTGTACCAACACTGTCCTCCCCCCCCTTCACTGGCGCCAAACAAAAATATTTTCACCTCCTCTCATCTCAACATTTACACAACAACCCTAAACGTTTTGTTCGACACATTCCACTCCCTCCTCAGGCCCAAGCTCAGGCCCCGTACTGACCTCTTGTCTGAAGACCTGGCCACTCACGTCAATGACAAAATCAACAGTATACGGCAAAACATTGTATCACAATTCCCAAATAATACCCATCCTGTCCCTCCCCGCACGTCCTCTAGCCTGCTCTTAGTTCTTGACCGACAACAGAAGAAGAAGTGTCCGGGCTTCTCTTGTCTGCTCACCCCACTACCTGATCTAGTGACTCCATCACTTCCCACCTTGCCCAGTCTATTTCCCCAGCAATTCTCTCCTATCTAACTACAACCTTCTATCTATCTTCAACCTCTTTCTCTCTCCACTGGGATCTTTCCATCTGCTTTTAAAAACGCTGCTATAACCCCTTTACTAAAAAAGCCCACTCTGGACCCGTCCTGTGCTACCAACTACCGATCAGTCTCTAACCGTCCCTTTATCCCTTGTGAGGGATCAGCGTCCAGAGCAGGTAGCAGGCTGGGCTTCCACAGACAGAGACAGTGACACACTGCCTAAAGTTCAAGTCCAGGCTGTGCCCTGGGTTTATTTATATGGATAAACGTAAACAAAACACGCTTAACTCCAGGCATAAACATAAAACAAAACCTGCCCGGCTGGGCGCTAACTATAACAAGCACGAAAATAATCCTATCTATACCAGACACACTCAGTGACCTTGGCAAAGCTGCAAATACCATAGCATGAGCAACTTACAATATGGCTCCAGCAAACCACCAGCAGCCCTGATCGGCCTGCAGAACTCAGCTTTATAGGCCTTGCTAACCAGCCCTCACTCTGGTGCGTGGGAGTGCCACCCACCCGGCACTTTGACCACACCAGAAAAGCCCTACCCGATAAAGCGGACAGGAACCGCTTATACTACATGTCCAGTATCTCTACTGACACACACAATGTCGGCTTCCCTTCACCGACCAGGCCACTCGGTGACACGCAACCTGGTCCCAAACCTTTCCTAAGTCCCCCCGCATAGGACAGCATTCTTGGGGAAACCATATCTTCCGACCACCACTCCGCCTGTCTCACTGTCCTCACATAACCCTCCCCCACTGTGCAGCCTGTGGGGTCCGACACACTTAGCCACCAAACAATGCGTCCTAGACAGTGCATCAGCATTGCCCTGTAGTTTTCCCTGCCCTGTGCTCCACAGAGAAACTAAAATTTTGCAGTGTCAGGAACCAATCTGGTGACTCTTGCATTTCGCTCTTAGCTTGGACATCAAGTTAAGAGCGTGTCGGTGATTAGCCGAAAGTGGGCGTCCTAACAAATAATCTTGAGTGACTCCAGGGCCCATTTGTTGGCCAAACACTCCCGTTCCACATACTAAAGTTCCTCTCTGCGGGTGTGAGTTTCTGCTTAAATACGTGACCTGGGATGCTCTTCACCGCTACCTCTTCCTGGGAAAGCACTGCACCCAGTCCCACATCAGATGCATCTGTCTGTACGACAAACTCTTTCGTAAAAGTTCGGGGTAATCAGCGACTGCTTTTTACACAGAGCCAGCTGTTAACACCTTGGATTTCCTCTCTGCACTCCGGGTTCCAAGCCACCATGACGGACTTACTGTTTTTAGTCAGTCTGTTAGTGGGGGCTGCTATACTCGCAAAGTTTGGGATGAATCTGCGATAATAACCCACAAACCCAGAAAGGCCTAACTGCCTTTAGGTTGTGGGTTTGTGGCCATCCCTGTAATCGCCTCTACCTTATTTACCTGCTGTTTTATAATGCCCCCTACCTATTGTATCCAGGTATCGGAGCTTCTTCAAGACCCAAGGCGCACTTCTTAGGGTATAGAGCTGTTAACCTGCTTCTCTAAGGAGTTAGTACCCGCCTGTAACATTTAGGTAATGGCTGTCCCAGTCCCTCACTAAATATTATATGTCCGTCTAAGTAATGCTGAAGCATAACGACGATGGTGCCTTAAGGAACGACATCCTTCAACCTTTGGAAGGTGGCTGAGCCCCATGCTAACCAAAACGGTAGCAGACATCTTGGAAAACAGTCCGTCTGGTTGTAGCGCAAGCCGTCCTTTTCTCTGGCCTTAGTCGTCAGGAACCTGCCAGTAACCCTTAGTAAGGTCGAGCGGGAGAAATACCTGGCATGACCCATCCTCTCATTAGTTTTCATCCACCCTCGCATTGGGTATCGTCAAACTTGGATACCTCATTCAGCTTCCGAAAATCATTACAGAAGCGTAATAGCCATCTGGTTTTGGGATGAGCAAAAAAAACGATTGGACTCGACACTCGCTTCTAAGGACTCCTCAATCACACCGAGGTCCAACATCTTCTTATCCTCTCAATATGCTCGCTACGAGCTTCCGGTACTCGATAACGTATCAAGTTGACCTTTACCCCTGCTCGGTGACAATGTCAATGTTTTGATGACATTATCACGTCCAGGCAGTTCTGAGAACACATCAGTATTCCTTTTGTATGAACTCCAGGGTCTCCTGTTTCTGTGAACTTTGACAGTGACCTCTGATAACACATACCTCTGGACACCTCTACGGGGTGGGCTACAGCATCAGTGCCTCCCAGTCTTTCCACGGCTTAATTAAATTCCCCATGGTAATATCTATTCCGGCTTGCGCCTAACCGGGCTGTATACTTATAATTAACATCTCCTCACTTTTTCAAGGATTTCAAAGGTCCTTGGCCATTGCCAGGAACTTACTTCTACAGTAGGAACCAACACTAAACACCCGAGTCCCCCGGGTTGAAAGCTCCGTACTTGCCGACCTATTAAACACTCGGCTTTGAGCTTCCTGAGCCTGCTGTAGGTGTTCTCTGTCTAGGGCATAACTGCCGAAATCCTATCTTGCATTTGGAGATGTGTTCTATTACGCTGCCCGGTGGGTGCTAGACTCCTTGCTCCCAGGTTTCTTTGGCTATGTCCATGTAGACCCACGGGGAGCCGCCCATAGACTAGGCTCAAAGGGTGGAAAACCCGTGGATGATTAGGACCTTCACGGATTTGAGAACCATTAGATAAGGCAAGAGACTCTCCCAATCCCCTACCATCCTACTGACCACTCTCATTAACATACCTCTTCAGCGTCTTATTGAACCTCTACACAAGGCCGTCAGTGTTGTGGGTGGTACACTGACTGCGCAAAATGCTTAATATTAAGTAATTTGCATAACTCCCTTGTACCTTTTGACAGAAGGGGGTCCCTTGATCAGTAAAGGATCTCCTTTTGGAATGCCGGTACGGAAAACATATG
Source organism: Phyllomedusa bahiana (assembly GCA_025379985.1). Taxonomy (NCBI): domain Eukaryota; kingdom Metazoa; phylum Chordata; class Amphibia; order Anura; family Hylidae; genus Phyllomedusa; species Phyllomedusa bahiana. The sequence goes on along the minus strand of JAODAL010021101.1, from coordinate 11,743 downwards.
GAAACAGATTCTGTGCAATCAGCTTGAGAGGTATTCCTCCAACGTAATGGCCTCTTTAGCGTGTGGGCGAGTCCACCACCACCAATATATACTGATGGCCTCGAGCCGACTTTACTATCGGGCCCGACGAGGTCCATTGCAATTCTCCACTAAATGGGACCTCTATGATGGCAACGCACCAGAGGAACTCCGATAGTGGGGCAATGGGAGCTGTGTAGTTTGGCACACACAGGGCATGACCTCACAGTTAACCAAGCATTCACGTTCCCCCATTTAACCCCTATGGCCAGAAAAATCTTTGAAGATCCGCTCCTTGGTCTTTTCGCTGCCCAGGTGACCCCCTAGTACATGCTTGGGGAAAAGGTCCAAGACCATCCTCCGAAAAGACTGTGGCACTACAGTTGTTCTAAAAACCACCTCCCCATGGCCTTTGTCCACCTGATACAATAAGATCCGATGAAACTGCCATGTGAGGAAACACGAATTATCCCCTGGAAATATGAGGTTCTCCCCATTTATGACCCTTGACATTCTCCCCTAGCTTTTACTAGTGTGGGATCTCGAAGCTGAGCCTGTCCCAAAAATAATCACGTGAGACCTCCAGGTCAGGCATAGCAGCCCACCTCTTCCTGTTCCTCAGCCTCACCTCCAAAACCTGCTTAGGGGAAAATACTCACCATTTCTAGGTCACCCCTACTGGCTGAGCTGTGGTTGTCAGGTCAAACGGTTCTGACCAAAACACAGGCATTGCATTACCATCATTACCATTATTCACCTTGCATGAGCCCTCTGTATGCCACAAGTCCCAAAACAGGGAAATCTCTCCCCAAGATCACTGAATGCATACGAGACCTCACCACCCCCACATTCATGGGAGGAGAGTCACAAGAAGTCTCTAAGGTTGACAGGGCTGTGGGGTACTCCTGTGTCTCCATGGATAGCACAGGACCCACTATAACCCGCGACGGTCTGATTAGGATCAACTAGGCTGGCATGCAACCAGAGTCACAAAGCTCCCAGAGTCCAATAGAGCTTCACAGAAAGAACCCAATTGACTTTGATGCTGACAGATTCTGATAGTCAGTCTCTAATAAGGCAGTCCTCTGCTGAGCAAACTGGCCTATGCTAACCAGGGACTTCCGCCTAGCCGAGTCGCATTCCATTGGATCTACTGACAGCGGAACAGTTAGCATGCAAATGTCCAGGCCCACGACACCGGACAACATAAGACGTGGCTGTGTTCTGCTTGAGCCTCGCCCTTGACCGGCCAGTCCAATCTGGAATTTTTCTCTCCTCCACCCGTTCCCCCCTCGGGCCACCCCCTTTTGGGACATTTTTTCACCCCCCTCTGAAAATGGGACAGTCTTACCAGACCCTCCGTCGACTTGCTTTCCCGTGTTGGGGCGTCCAGGAGGCCCCGGCTTGGATAAGTCCTCTTGTGGCTTTATACCTCTCAACGAGGTTAACGAGCTGCTCCGCGTCCTTTGGGTCCCCTTGCCCAACCCAGCGCTGGATCTCCCTCCGGGCAGGGAGCGGATGAACTTGTCCACTGACCACTTTCTCCACTATCTGCTGCCGCAGGTGTAGACTCCTCCCCGCTCGCCAACACACTTCTTCAACCAGATGTGAACCAGGGTCGACATCTTGTGAGCGGGCCGGCAAGTGGTCAGCGAAGGTTCCACATATGTACCCGCCGGGCCCGCACTTGTGTTCCCCCAGGCGAGCTAGGATCTCACCTTTAATTTAACATAGTCCTGGTCCTCTTGCCTCGCCGAGGTCAAAATACACCTTCTTCTGGGTTCTCCGGTTAGAAAAGGCGCCACAACTTCAGCCCACTGAGCCACTGCAACTTCTCCCGCTCGGCCACTCTCTCGAAGACCCTACGAAGGCAACGACATCATCATAAGGGTCCACTTTGCATAGATCCTTACCGCGGCACCGCGCACCTACCGCGTCCGCACAACGCAGGCGGCACCCCGGCCTATGGGGGGCGAGAAGCGAGCTTGGCGTCCCTTCCACACTTTGCGCCATCGCCAGGACTTGCTCTTGGACTGCTTGATGATGTGCTGCAGCTCCTTGTAGGGCGAGACGGTTAGCCTCTATCACAGGGCGTTGGTTTCTGCCTGAGCACGCATGGCTCTTCGTGCACCTTTTTCTTGGTGTTGCGGTCATCAACTGGAAGCTACTGTTTCGCTGTATCAGCTGCTTCAGAAGCCTCATCCATCTTGTGTCTCGGACTGCTGCACAGCTGCCGCTTTTATCCAGGACATAAGTTCTAGCATCGACCCAGGCACTTTTTCAATTCACGGTTTGTTCCGCCCTTGGCAACGGGTGTGTTTCAATTGTCTGCAGAAACTGTGTGTGTGTCTCTTTCAGTCCTGTCTGCCCGCATCCGAAGCACCATATGTGAGGGATCAGCGTCCAGAGCAGTAGCAGCTGGGCTTCCACAACAGAGACAGGTGACACACTGCCTAAAGTATCAAGTCCAGGCTGTGCCTGGGTTTATTTTATATGATAAACGTAAACAAAACACGGCCTTAACTCCAGGCAGAAAACATAAAACAAACCTGCCCGCTGGGCGCTAACTAAACACAATATAATCCTATCAATACCAGGACACACTCAGTGACCCTGGCAAAAGCTGCAAATACACATAGCATGAGCTACTGTACAATATGGCCTCACTCCACAAACCACCAGCACCCTGACCGCCTCAGACTCGGCTTTATAGGCCTTGCACCAGCCTCACCTGGTGCGTGGGAGTGGCCACCCACCCGGCTCTTTTGACCACTGTCAGAAAAGCGACCCTGATAAAGCGACTGGAACCGCTTATACTATCAATGTCAGTATCTACTGACAACACACAAATTGTTTCGCTTCCCCTTACACCCGAGCCCAGGCCACACGGTGACACGCAACAAGGCAGGAAACTGCACTCGGTGACACGCATGGTCCAAACCTTTCCTAAGGCCGCATAGGACAGCATTCTTGGGGACATATCTTCCGTCCACCACTCCGCCTGTCACAGTCTCACCCCTAAACCTCCGGAAACGCTTGGTCTAACTCTCGCCTAACCGCTATCTCTCTTCAAAACTCTTCTTCTTGACCCTTTGCAATCCGGTTTCGACCTTTAGACTCCTCAGAAACTTCTCTAGTCAAAAGTTTCAAATAATCTCCTGACCGAAAAATCTCAGGGCAACTACTCATTGTTGCTTCTCCTGGATTTCTCTTCAGCTAATGACACTGTCAATCACCATCTCCTCCTCAGTATGCTCAGTGCCATCGGCATCCAGGACACCGCTCTCTCTTGGTTCTCATCCTACTGCTATGACCGCTCCTTCAGTGTCTCATTTTCAGGTTCTACCTCCCCTCTCTTCCTCTCACAGTTTGGGTTCCTCAGGGATCTGTTCTAGGTCCTCTCCTCTTCTCAATCTACACAGCACCAATTGGACAAACCATCAGCATATTTGGCTCCCAGTAACATCTCTACGCTCATGACACTCAACTATACACCTGTTCCCGTTACATCACTCCCGCTCCTCTGCTACAAAACACACCATGATTGTCCTGTCCGCAGACTCTGACATCAATTCCTCATCTCTATCTCAAACTAAAACCAATAAAACTGAACTTATAGTCATCCCAACTTCTACTAACCAAAACCCCCCATCTCCTGTTTCTGGCTCCACTTGTGGTACCACCATAACTCCTAGGCAGCATCCCGCTGTCTTGGGGTTTTAAAAAAAACTAAAAAAAAAAAATTGTTTGTTTTTCTGATCTGTCCGTTCACTCCTATAATCCCAATCACTTGCCCCGATCCTGTTCACCTGCACCTCAAAGAACATCTCCAAATCCATCCTTTCCTCACTGTGGAAACCACGCAGACTCTTACTGTTGCACTTATTCTTTCTCGTCTTGATTGTTTTAAAAACCTTACTTATCGGTCTAAACCTCTCTGTGCAAACTTTCCCCACCCCCCCCGTCCCCACTCCAATCTGTCCTGAATGCAGCAGCCAGGCTCATCTTTCTTTCCAGCCGCTTTCTACCTTTTGTCAGTCACTGCACTGGTTGCCCATTCAGTACAAGATACAACCTAAACTCATCACTCTCACCCATCAAGCTCTCCGCAATGCTACTCTTCCCTACATATCCTCCCTTGTATCTGTCTACCACATTACCTGCTCTCTGCGCTCTGCTGGTGATCTGAAATTTCACGCCTTTCTAATCGGAACCTCCCATGCCCGTCTCCAAGATTTTGCACGTGCTGCTCCGGTTCTCTGGAACATGTTACCCTATATGATCAGGCACACTCACAACTTCAAGTTTTCAAGGCACTCGAAAACTAATTTTCTTAAAAGGCTACCAAACCCCCAATCGTTAAAAACCCCCCCCAATTTCTGCATACTCTTTATCCTTCGTGGGCTTGGCTCACAGCACTTATTTATAATTTTACGGGGCTGGATGGCAAGTTTACCACTTTTTGGTACACTACCCTTATTTATGTAACATGCTGGGCCATTTTAACTGAGCACTTCTCACCCTTTGTCTCACTCTACACCCTAATACATTGTAAGCTTTTTGGGGAGGGCGCTCATACCTCGGTTGACTGTAAGTAGCTTTTTTTCTGTTAACGTTTGTTTTTTTGTCTGTACTTATACCCTCTAAATTGTAAAGTGCTGCGGAATATGTTGGCGCTGTATAAATAAAGATTATTATTATTATTACTTGTATTCAGCAGCCACCTAGATGTCCTGTTACCCTGCTGCTATTTGAAAGCCAGGAGGTCACATGACATGTTTTATTTATGTCAGCCATAAAAATGGACAAAAATTAGGGCTATACCTTTTTTATTTCTAGTTAGGGGCTGATTGTAGTGATATAAAATAAAATGTATATTGGGGAAAAGGGAAATTTATCAGGGTTACAAATTGGGATGATTATTGGCTTTCGGGACAAGAGTGGCAGTTAGAGATGGACGAATTTCTCAAAAATTCGATTCGTCAGGTTCGCCGAATTTTCCACCAAAATTCTTTTCGACCTGAATTTATTTTCAGCAAATTGTGTTAAAAAACAGCTATTTCCTGGCTGCGGAGAGCCTGTAGGGTGCCATGCTCAAATATGCATAGGGAGCGTGGTTTGGTCTTCATACAATGCTGTGTTTTAGTATGACACACAAACGACAGCTGCTGCTCTTAGAATTGCTTCACACTTTACTTCTCTGTGCAGTTACAGGGGCAAAACTGACCATATAACTGAAGTGGGAATGCAGCCTGACAAGGTAACGTCAGTGCCAGCTGGAAAGAACCAAGCTGAGGGCCAAGATCCTATAATAATAATAATAATAATAATAATAATCTTTATTTATATAGCACCAACGCAGTATTCCGAAGCACTTTACAATATAGGGTATAAGCTCTGATAAACCAACATTACTTTATAAAAAAGCTAGCATACAAATCAACATGAGGTGTTGGAGTCCTGCTCGCAAGAGCTACAATCTATTACGTGGAGTATGGGTGAAACAAAGATGACAAGTGTTGGTTTACAATGTCCAGCCATGTTACATAAATATGGGGTTAGTATACATAAAAAAGTGGATGAGCCCTCCATCCCCAACCCTTAGATCTATATACAGATAAGTGCCTGTGAGTGCCAAAGTGCAGGAAGTGATGATGTGTGACGAGAATTTGGGGAGGTTACAATTAGGAATCTTGGAGCTTGTCTAAGAAGAGGAGTTTTCAGAGCACACTTAAACTGTAGAGGGTTGCGAGTGGGCCTGATCACATGGGGGTAACAAAGAATGCAATAGTAGGTTCCGTGGAGCAGGCAACAGTCACAGCAGAGTCACCCTGCCGAGGCCAGAGCCTTCCGGTGTCATCTAGTGGCCTGTGTTGCCACCAGTCCAGCAGTTCTCGAATGGTTGACTGGGTACAATCCACTTTTCTCCCGATGACATCGGACACCCCGCAAAGAGTGGGTGCATCCGTAAACACAACCCATTAGTTGGGCATTGCCCGGGAACCAGGTCAGGGCCCTCACCTGTCCTCACCCCGCCTCTGTTCCGTTCGGTCCCACAGCCAGAAGAATACTATGTGCAGTGGCTCTGCGCCACTATACAGTGAGGACGAACTAGTTGAGGACAGTGGGCAGCAAAGGGTGAACACAGACAAGCTCTTTAACCCCTTAACAACCTTAGACCTATCCATACGTCCAGGTCGTTTGGGGGTTCACGCACCTGGACGTATGGATACATCCTGAGGATCGCGCGAACTCTACAGCAGATTCGCGCGATCGGCGCGGGTGTCAGCTGTAATATTAACAGCTGACATCCCGCAGCGTCGGCCCAGAACCCCGGATCGCTCCGGGGGGGGGTCGTTAACCCCTTAATTATCGCGACGAACGGGTCGCAATAACTAAGAGAGACGCAAGAGGAGATTCGCTCCTTCCTGCGCGCTTTCGCGGCAGCAGCGCACGGATCGGTGACCGGGCGCTCCCTGCCCTCTGACTGACCCAGCACGGAAGCAGAGAATGCCCGTCTGGTTTGTCTGACGTCACGATGCCCGCCGTGCCTGTGGGTCATGGCCCGGCAATCATGACTGACATTTGCATAGGAACCCGTCATAGCAAACAAGCTATTATTATTATTATTATTGTTTTAATTATTATTATTTATTTTAAAGCGCATGATTCAGGCGCGGTACAATAGAGGGGGTTACATACATTACATAAGATCAAACGAGTTTAGTGATAAGGGATAATGACAATTGGCACACAAGAGGGAGAGAGACCCTACCCGCAAGGGCTTTTACAATCTACGAGAGGAGGGGAAAGAGACAGTAGGTGAGGGCAGACATGTCTGTGGAGAAGTAGTGACTAGTTAGATGAAGGTTATGGCAAGCTTGCACTGAATTCCTATTGAATGAGAGATCTAAAATCTTCTCATTCAAATCCTCTATGGGGAAAAGTAAAATAAAAATGTGAAAAAGTGAAGAAAAGTAAAAAAAAGTGAAAAACAAGAAAAACACCAAAACAAAATAAAATAAAATTTACTACACCGCCCCTTTTCCCCTTTTACAAACGCAATCGCCCCAAAAAAGATCAAAAATAAATAAAGACCATATTTTTATCGCCCTGCGTAACGACCTGCCCTATAAACTTCATTTTAATTAAACCCCGTAGGGGTGAACGCCGTAAAAAAACAAACAAAAAAAATACGAATTAAGATTATTGTTCACCCGCAGCACATAAAAGGGAAAAAAAAGGAAAAAAAACCTAGAAATGCCAAAATTTGTACCAAAAAACTCGTTCATCCTGCAAAAAAAATCCTTATACAGCTCTGAAAACGGAAAAATAAAAAATTATAGCCTCAAAGATGCGACATAAATATTTTTACACACAAAAACACTTTTTTTTTTTTTTAAAGTGCTTCAACAAAAAAAAAACTATAAAATAGGGTATCGCCATAACGTAGCGACCCAAAAGTAAAGCTAATTTATCACGGATACGCACGGTAGCCCTTTTTAAATTAAAAATAAAAAAACACTACTAGTTTTGCGTATTTTTTTCACCCTGGCCTCCAAAAAATGGATTTAAAAGCGATAAAAAACCTTTGTCCCCCCAAAAATGATACTAATAAAAACGTCAATCATCTCGAAAAAAAACAAGTCCCTGCACACTCCAACACAGAAAAATGTAAAGTTATGGCTCTAACTATGGGATGAAAAAAACGTATTTTCCTGGTTGAAAAAAAGTTTTTATGTATAAAAGCATAAAACAAAAAAAATTTAAAAAAAAGGGGTATCGGTGTAATCGTATTGACCTGCTGAGTAAAGCTCCCCATGCATATATACCATACGTGACCGCTAAAAAAAATAAAAATAAAAAACACTACCAAGATTTCTTATTTTTGTTCAAAATACTCAAAAACCTTAATAAAAAGGAACAAGCACATATGCACCGATAAATGGGACCAAAAAAAATTAACTATCCGCAAAAAACAAAAAACAAGTTTCCAAAAACAAAATAAAAAAGTTTTGGCTGTCAGAATGGGGCAACATAAAAAAAAAGCAATTTTTTTTAAAACGTATTTCTACTGTGTAAAAGTAATAAAACAGAAAAAACTACATAAATCTAAACTTGAATTGACCGCCCCCCATAGTAAAGTTATCACACATTTACACTCACCGAATTTCGTAAAAAATTTAAAAAAAAAACAAAACCGAACCGTTTTTTTCCCCCCTTTTTTATTGCCCCAAAGCTAAAAAAAAACTATGGGAAAACCCGTGCATCCAAAATCACATTACACCCCAGATGAGCCCTGATGGGGGTTGAAAGCAAAAAGGGCCGACTTTTGGAAGGTTTCGCCTTTCTGCTACTTTGGGGGCTTTGAAAATGCACATGGCCCCCCAAAAAAAATTTGGTTAAAAAAAATAAATTATTTTTAAAATTAAAAAAAATTAAATTTATATTTTTATTTTTTTTGGGGTGGTTTAAACTTTTTTTGGGGGGTTTTTTTTAGGGGTTTATTTTAAAAAAAAAAAAAGAAAATTGAGATTATTGAAAAAAAAAAATTTTTTAATTTTAAGTTATTGTAAAAAAGATTTTTTGAAAAGGGGGTTATATACCAAGCACCCCTGTTATTCATTTAAGGGGTAGTTTCCAAATGGGTCTTTTTAGGGGGGGGGGGGTTTTTTTTAGATTATTGAAAGAAAAAGGGGTAATAAAAGGGTTTTAAAATGAAAAGTTTAAAAGTTTATGTTGGGGGTTTGGGTGAAATTGATAAAAATGGGTTTTCTAAAAACGGCAGACCTGGGGGGGTTATATTATGTTGCATTTTCCGGGCAATTTACCGATTCCAGGGAAAAATGGGTAAATATTGAAAAACTCAAAAAAATGAAATTTTTTAAATTTCACCTCCACTTGCTTTAAAATTTTTGTAAATATCTAAAAGTTATCAAACTTCCTAATTGTTTTTAAATAATTAAGGGGGCTAGTTTCTCAGATGGGGTCCTTTTGGGGGGTTTTAAAATGCGTCCCCAAACCACGCAGAACTGGGGTGGTCCCTAAAAAAAATGTATATTTTCAAATTTTTTTGAAAATGTGAGGATTTCTACTAAATTTCTAAGCCCCCTAAGTGTAAAAAAAAAAAAAAACATTTAAAAAATGCCAAACCCATTGGACATATTGTAATGCTAGTTATAAAATATTTTGTGGGAATAATTATCTGTCTTGCACGCAAAATTTTTTCAACTTTTTAAAATCGCAAATTTTTCCAAATTTTCTGAATTTTGATATTTTTCACAAAAAACAAAGGGTTGTATGGGTAAAAATTTCTTTTCCAACTTAAAGCACAAAGTGTCACGAGAAAAAATCTCTGAATCACATGAAAAAGGGAAAAGTGTCAAAAAGTTTTTCTCACATAAATTGACACATGTCAGATTTCAAAAAAAGGGCTCTGTCAGGAAGGGCCCAAAAATGGCTAGGTCCTTTTAAGGGTTAAAGGATACTGAATTGTGCAGTCCAGACTTTTTTTACACATTTTTATTGCAATGGTTTTTTTTTTTAACATGTTTTCTGTTGAAATATTACTGTATGTTGGGGCGCCTAACTTATATTTTTGGGTACAATCTTTCTAGTAACGCAGGTGATTTGTTAGGTGCGAAATTCCCTTTTATTGGCAGTCCATTTGTTATGAGGCCCCTTTTCACTTAAATTTTTAATACAGAATTTTGGATCACCCCGCGGTAATTTTTTAGGGGCCAAATCCACTTTATTACCTAAACCCCTTTTAGAAGGTTTTTTCATTTTGCCGCAGTCCACTTTGGTTTATAAGACACCTTGCACTTAAATTGAAAACAGCAATTTTTCCCCCACCGCAGGTGTATTTTTTTGGGGGCAACAAAAACCGTTTATTATCCGAACTTCAGATAGGGTTTTTTTTACTTTTGGGGAGTCAGCTATGTTGAAGAGGCAAAGTTGCACAAAATTTGAAAACAGCAATTTTTTCGTCACCCGCAGGGGTATTTTTAGGTGCAAACAAATACCGTTTATTATCCGTATACATTTCAGAATGGGGTTTTTTTATTTTGGCGCATCCAGCTTTTTTGTAGAGGACCTTGCACTTAAATTTGATTTCAGCAATTTTGTCGTCACCGCAGGGGTATTTTTAGGTGCAAAAAAAACCGTTTTTTATCCTATACATTTAAAACAGGTGTTTTTTCATTTTGGGCATCCAGTTTTTTTGATAGAGGCACCTTGCACTTAAATTTAAATACAGCAATTTTGTCGTCACTCCCAGGTGTATTTTTAGGTGCAAAAAATCCGTTTTATTATCCTATACTTTTCCCGAAAGGTGTTTTTTTAATTTTGGCATCCACTTGTGATAAGGGCACCTTCACTTTAATTTGAATACAGAAATTTTTTCCCTCACCGGGTTTAATTTTTGGTGCCAAAAACCCCTTTATTATCCGTAACCCTTTCGTTTGGGTTTTTTTTATTTTGGGGCACCATTTTGTTTGATAGGGGCACCTTGCACTTAATTTAATACAGAAAATTTTCCCACCAGGGTATTTTTGGGTCCCAAAAAATCCCCTTTTTTATCCGTATACTTTCAGATTGTTTTTTTTCACTTTGGGCAGTCAGCTTTGTTGATAGAGCCCCTTTCATTTAAATTTGAATACACAAATTTGGGTCCCCCGCAGGGTATTTTGGGTGCAACAAATACCGTTTGTTATCCGATACATTTCGATAGTGTTTTTTCATTTTTGGGGCAGTCCTTTTTTTGAAAAGGGCACCTCACTTAAATTTGAATCAACAAATTTGTCGTCACCGGGTGTATTTTTAGGTGGCAAAAAATACCGTTTATTACCGTATCATTTCAGATAAGTTTTTTTCCTTTTTGGGCAGTCCCAGCTTTGTTGATAGAGGCATTTGCACTTAAATTTAATACAGCAATTTTGTCCACCGCAGTGTATTTTTGGGCAACAAATCCTTTTTTTATTACCTTATACTTTCAGATAGGTGTTTTTTAATTTTGGCGCAGTCCATTTTGTTGATAGAGGCACCTTGCCCTTAATTTTAAACAGCAATTTTTCCGCGGGGGAAATTTTTAGGTGCCAAATCCCTTTTTTTATCCGAAAAACTTTCATTTTGTTTTTTTTTTCACTTGGGCGTCCACTTTTTTGAAGAGCCCTTGTTTTTAAATTTTGAATCCCAAAAAATTTTGTGGTCACCGCAGGTGGATTTTTGGGTGCAAAAATACCGTTAATTACCGTATACATTTCAGATAGGTGTTTTTTTCATTTTTGGGCAGCCCAGTTTTGTTGATAGGGGGCCCTTGCACTTAAATTTAAATAAAACAATTTGTGTCCCCGCAGGTGTTTTTTAAAGGTGCCAAATCCTTTTATCCGTAACATTTCAATGGTTTTTTTTTCATTTTTCATCCCTTTTTTTGATAGGGGCCCCTTGCATTTAAATTTGAAACGCAATTTTGTGTCCCCGCGGGTGTATTTTTAGGGCAACAATACTGTTTTTTTTTATACATTCCAGATAGTTTTTTTTCTTTTTTGGGCACCACTTTTTGAAGAGGCACCTTGCACTTAAATTTTAATACAAAAATTTTTGTGTCACCGGGGTGTTTTTTTTGGGTCAAAAATCCCTTTATTATCCGTTTACATTCACCTAAGTTTTTTTTCTTTTTTGGCAGTCCAGCTTTGTTATAGGGGACCTTGCACTTAAATTTTGA